>JAOCPS010746250.1:0-10406 GCA_025505425.1 Graphium colonna | reverse complement strand
TATTTTTAATCAATTATGTATGTATTTATTTATTTTTTTATGTAAAAACTACTATCTTAACACTAATACAATTAATTAGCGTGACGGATATAGTCGCGTGTCACTGACGTTATTATGTATGTATGTGTCAAAATATGCATATTTAGTTATTACTCCTTATATATGTTTATATTTGTATATGAATGTATGTAGATATATTCAATAATGTGTCTTTTATATTTACTTTGAATTATTATTCTGGTATTGTATATACAGTGTTAATATTATTGTACTTTGCACCTACCACAATATCCTTCACGCACATGGTTGACTGTTAATTCCGCCAATTGTATTTCTTGCTGGTATTTGCAATAAAGAATAAATAAAATAAATAAATGATAAAGTCATCAGTTATATACTATCATAATGCACAATTTTTATTGCACCAACCATAATCGTCTCTCACGCCAAGGTTGACTGGTAGAGGATGCCCCAAGGCATTAAGTCTCATGTGATCATTCTTTATAAGGTTTTTGCGATGAAGAATAAAATAAATAAATAGACCTGCTTGAATACTGAAGGCGACTCGCGACGGGGACGTGCAAATGAAAAACACATAAATACAACATATAATTTAATGCAACTTGCCTCTAGCACCATCTCTTCATATGTACGACGCCATTCGAAGGTACATGCTTATTTCCACGACCCAATATTTCCCGAATCAGTTCGATAATGTTCAGAGATCTATGCCCATTCTCACCATAGACTAATTTTTAACATCTGCAAGGAGTGTTCTAAATTTGAATTCCTTCAAAATAGTTCCATATTTCGACTATTGTCATAAACTGACAGTTTGCCTTTTGTTTGTTATTTTGGACCAAGCCTATAGTCTGTTCCAGTTAAATTCAAACAAAACATAAACAAATCAAAGGACAGTGCCCATTTTATACGGCATACCGTATCAACTTGCATCAAGTTCAAGAAGAAGTTCTTTTCGTAAGGAAATCTCGGGTTTCGGAGATATTTGATTAAATCTAAAAGTCGGTTCTATTGCATCTTAATATCTACGACCGATTGTGGAAACGTCATGTGTGTGAAGCAAATTACAGACTTTTATACATTAAATCAAATTCCCTGTTCAAAAATCAAAACCTTATCGTAAAAATATATGGAAATATGGAATTTGGTACCACTTTTGGATATTGTCCTATTAGGGTCAAACTTCTTTTATCCCTTTTTCTTGTTTGTTTATTTCATCTATATTTCAAATTTGAATAGAGTAGGAGTTAAAAGATCTATCGATGAAAATGGGCATAATCTTACACTCTCTTTTTCTCCATTTAAATAAACAGTCCATTACAAGTTTACGCCGAAACTACCGTCGCAACAAGTGTACATTAACCATAGACATTTTATCTCTATAACGGCCCAAGGGACCATAGACAATCTTTTCGTGACGAATTACTCATTTTTATTCACTCGGATACTTTGTTAGTTTCTTATATACAACTTTTCCTCTTGCACATAGAGATATTTTACATAATAGCCATCGATGTACAAAAAGTCCCAAGATCGCATTTATTTGTTAATTAACGTCTAAAATATGATATAGCTCTTTTGTACTGCAAATTGAACCTCACGTTCAGGACATAAGGTCGCTTTTCCAAAGCAATATCAAAGAAATTACGATCGAAGTCTCCATAGGCAAACGTATACGCAATTGTGCTGTCATTTTTGAGACGTATGTGAATATACGACATTTTTTATGTAAAGGCAGACAAACTAGCAGACGATTCACCTGATGGCAAGCGATCACATTGCCCATAGACACACGCAACATCCGGTCAGCTGCGAGTGCATTGTCAAACTGGGAGATTGGATATAATAGGTTTATTGGATAGGATGGGGTCGGGATTAAGGATTTGGAGGGGAAAGGAATGCCGACTTTAAAAGAGACTTTATAGGGGACTTTTTGTGTATCGGTGGTAATAACTAGAAATTTCTCGGAGAAATCTATTTAAGAGAATCACTATTTAAAGGAAATATGGTTTATAATTTAGGAAGAGTTGAAAGTACATAGTCCTATACAATAAAGTTCAACATCTAAGGCATTTTTATTTGACGAATACAATGTTATTTACACTAGCGTCTTCACCAGGCCTTACTTACATTTATAGTTAGTTCGTTTGTCTGTGTTTTTAAAGTAATCATTTCTGTCATTAATTTATACAAATCTCAATTATAAACAAGTTTGATTTCACAGAAAATTACAAAAACCGACTTCCAACGCCTTTAAAGTGTACTTTCGAAACATATCTCCGTTATTTTGATTTTAAAACGATCACTCATCCGATTTTTATTTATTTATCTATCAGACAAAAAAATCAAATCAGTTCTAGACCGATTTGTTTGAAAACTTTATGGGACTATTCACGAAATATGCTCAGTCAAATGAAAAAAACAATTTTTAAAATCGGTCCATAAATGGCGGAGATATGCTCGACCGTACAAAAAAACATACAAACATTCGGATTGAGAATCTTACTCATTCTTTGAAGTCGGTTAATGACTGCTTTTAAGACACTTGTTTTTCCTAAGATCTTATAGAATATATATAGGATGATTAGGAGTCATCTGCGATATCAAAGTAGAGCACTCTTTACGTGATTGTCATCATAATTATTTAATAAAATTAGGGGCATAGTTTTTCCACTAAATTTTGTATTGAATAAATCAAGCGTGGATGCGATGCCTGGCCATATGACAGGGGTCATTGACCCGAAAAGGGAGCTGGTAGTATGAACATGCGTTCCGTAATTAATAATTTAATTTTCGGTTGAATTCACACAGTGGTCAATTAATATCAAGATTTAATATTACTTTAATTAATAATTACACAGAAATTTCAGCTTTAATTTTATTCTACATACAATAGAGTCAAGATTATTTTGTAATTCATACTAGCCGTCTCCAGCGGTTTTATTCTTTTTCTTATGGAAAGGAAGACGACGGTTCACCTGATGGTAAGTGATCCCATCGCCCATGGACAAATGCAACATCCGGAGAGTTTCGAGTGCTTCGACAACCCGGGAAATTGGATACAATCGGTTTATGGGATAGGATAGGTCGGGATTAAGGATTTGGAGGGGATAGGAGTCGGAAAAGAAAAGGGCAGACAAGGCCATCCGGAATCCCCAAAAGTCATGCAAACTTTATAAAGAGCGGTGGTACTTTCTCGGACGAGCGTGGCCGTAAAAGTGCAGCAAAAGCTGTGAAAGGATGATATGCTCTACCGCCTGAAAATGTTCGTTTATTCGTATATATATAAATGAGTCACAGGTCCGTCTCGTTGTGCGAGCGAGAGAGAGAGAGGGGGTTGCGCCGTTGTCTCCTTCGCTCGGAGGGAGCGGGACGGAGCGAGTGCAGCCGTCTCGCTCGCTCGCACGCAAGCGCCTCGCGGTTCAGCAGGGCTTCCTGCAAAGGGTTCTTTTCAGGTGAGCTTACATATAATCTAGGTCTTAAAGGGTCGAACATTCCAGAGCAGTGGTTCCCAAAGTGTTCGCTCAAGACAGTGGTTCAAGTTGGGCTCTAGTGCTCTTTCAAATGGTATTGTTATTTTAGAAGGGTTAATTTTTAGGGGAGCGCCAAATATTTCTTTTTTGCTAAAAAGTGAGCGGTGGACCGAGACAGTTTGGGAACCAATGCTCTAGGGTAATATAGGTATGAAGTTACACAATCTGATACACAAACAGCGAGGAAGGAAGATTCCTATAAGAGATTCTTCGTGACATCGGTAAAACTATTCCAACCAATCTTCTTTATACACCCTAGGACAAAACAACTTAAGCCTAAGTTCACCCGTCCCCTGAATATGTAGGACAAAAGAAATGTGAAAACAACAATATAATATATCGATATTTTCTACATATTTTTCACGAATTTAAAAAAAAACTCACTTTCTCACCCTCCCCACCCGACAGAACTAAACATAATCTTATTTTTTTATGGAAAGGAAGACAAACGAGCAAACGGTTCACCTGGTGGTGAGCGATCCCGTCGCCCGTAGACAAACGCAACACCCAGAGAGTTGCGAGTGCGTTGTCAACTTGGGAGATCGGATATAATAGGTTTATTGGATACGATGGGGTCGGGATTAAGGATTTGGAGGGGAAAGGAGTGGGAAAAGAAAAAGGTAGATCCCCCAAAGATCATGTATACTTCATTTTACGCCGACTTTATAAAGAGCGGTGGTACTTCCCCGGGCTAGCGTGGCCGTAGGAGTGCAGCAAAAGCTGTGAGGACATGTTATGGCTATACCTAGTAAAGTATTGGCATACACAAACCTGCATAACCACCGCCGCCTCCATCTCGGCCATACTTATATTTCCCACCGACTTCGATATACTGTCTTCGTCTGCATCTGCGAATTGTATACAATTGCTAATTAATGTTTATACAGGATGATTGGTGAGTCACTAATGATATTAAAAGGGAGCGCTGTGTACGTGATCGTCATCAAATTTATATAGTAAAATTAGGGGCATTTTCGAACAAATTTTATCAGGCAGCGAACATATGGCCGGCTGGCGGAGTTCATTGACCCGAAAATGTGTCCGCTAGGATGCTCACGGCTTTCGTAGATAATTACTCAACTTACGATTAAGTTAACTCAGTGATCAAATAATATTTGCTTTTAATATTATATTTATTCTTTATATGTGATCTTCACATATAACATCTTCAAATAAAATTAGTGAAGGAATTAGCCGGTTTGCGAATTAAGGTATCGATATGCCAAAGCCTTCCAACACTTAAATCATTTTTCAAATCGTTAAAGCAGTTTTTGAGATCAGCAGCAGAGTGATTTGTTTCTCACCGTGGTACGTGAACAAAGCTGGCGGGGTCCTCGCTTGTCTCAGTTCGACCGTTTCAGCTTTAAGCCTCGCCGCGTGACTTCTCAGTCTCTCTTCCAACTCTTCGTTCCATCCGTCTTCGGAGTTGTCTTCTGATCTGTCCGACTCGTCTCTGCAATTAATCCCGAGATATGGCATTTACCGACTTAATAAAATGTTGTGGTACAATGAGCAGTAGATTTTGCGCCCAAGTAAGGTAAGTACCGCTGGTTGCCCATTCCCTCTCCCCTCCTCGAAACGAATTTGTAACTGAATTCGGACTTTGCTTAGCAAAATATCGGATTAGGTAAGACTAAATTTAGTCCAATTTAACTCACGGAAGACATAAGTTTGCACATTTACTGCTATGAAGAATGCGGTGATCACTTATCATCAGGTAGCTCGCTTGCTCGTTTGCCTACTTCTTCATAAAAGACTTCAAAGACGTTTGTTGTTATTTTTGGTATTACAGATCTCTTTGTCAAATTAAAAAAAAAATTGGATCTGAAAAGATGTACTTCTAAAATGGTTCCTAAATTTTGAGAAAAATCGGTTCAGTAATTTGTTTTCTGAATCAAAATAAGGGAGATGTATGTGTTACTCACTTTGAAGACATTTAAATTCGGATTTTGGTAATTAGTTGTGAAAATAAGCTTGTTTGAGTGAGGCATACCTCAAGTCCCGGTCGTCCAGCCAAGGCCCGGGCGACAGCAGTGGTCCCGGCGCGGAGGGGGCCTCTAGGCTCGAGAGCAGTCTCCTGGCCACGCACTCCGCGGCTCTGCGTTCCTGAGAGCATGGGGAAGTTGGTTTTAAGTGAAATATGTCCGTCTACAGACCATGCCCGAAGCGGTACTAATTATTTACGTAATTTATTGTAATATTGCGACATTGCGTAATAAAATAGCATACTTAAGAAAAGAGCCAATTCCTACTTTAGAAGCCGGCAACATTCTAGTAATTCATGGATCACTTCGCGTCAGGTGAATCGCTTGCTCATTTCCCTCCCTCTCTGCGAAAGAAACAAAGTGGTCACCTGCGCACTGTGCTCTTCCTTGGGCTGAGTCTCGGCCAAAGCCAACAACACGTCGTAGGTCTCCAGCGCCCTGTCGGCAGCTCTTAAAGCGCTGCAAAGCGCTATCGACGAGGACTCTTGCAAAGCGCACGCGCACGTCAGTCTGAAATGGTATATTAGGGTCGTAAAGTATACAGAACGATTGGAGAGTCACCTTCAATGTTCAACGACGTTACATGTAAGGAACATATATAAAGAAATTACGAAATAAAGATATTATTATTCAAAGTAAATATTGATTTACGACACGGCGTAGCCAGAGTGGCGGCGGGGTCGATGACCTGCGGTATGCTCAGCTGGGTAAGCATCGCGCTGTACCACCACACTTCATTCATTTATCGAAAAAGTTCAGCCCCTTATTTTATTTCATAAATATGATGGCGATCGAGTATCGAATACTTTCCTTAATTATCGAAAGTGACTCGCCAATCACCCTGTATATTTGTCGATCGGAAATGTCAAATTCAAATTCAAAATATCTTCATTCACATTGACGCTTACGCGTTCTAATGGAAGGTCAAATTTATACATTGCCATAATATGAGAGAAAGCTACCGCCATCTCAAAAGGGGAGATTCTTCTGAGAAGGCCTGGCGAGACACTCAGCAGTTGCTCTTTTAAAATTATATTCCTTATGAAGTGTAGTATACAATTATTTGTTTCTGCCTGTTAAATAATCAACAGTATTAATCATACATGCGAATGGTTTCTCCTATGGTCGAATTTTGATGTTATTGGTTACACACAAACAGAAACTTCTTTTTGACGTAGGCATCTCCTCCACCGTTGACTTTAAGGCCTTTACAGTTATAACGGATTTGAGGTGACCAGTGCTTAGGACACCTGGTTCAAACCTCGTTTGTGAATGGCTTAGGTAGAGCCCCGGCTCGTGCCGCCACTCTACTGTTATTACCGATTTAGGAGGCCAAGTTCTTAGGTTGTTTCAGCGGACGCTCCATGGATTGCTCAGGCTTAAGGACCCCGAGAGGGGACCGAAGCTTTGACTCGTTATACGTTTAGACTCGAGGGTGCCCGAGAAAGCAGAACCACGGCTCGGTCGGTCTATTATTTGTTTATGGGCCCTTCCCAAAATGCGGCCCAATGCGGCTACGTGCTCATTAACTGCACCCACCACGTGTTGATGCGATAGATTCTTATTGTTTGGTCTTCGCGTCAACATATACAAATGTCGAAATGCTCCTGTAGCTCTATATAGCGCATGAATCGATTTTGGATTATCAAAAGTTGGTTTATTTGGCTGGAGGCTATGTGAGTATAAAACCATGCACACATAGGTCATGATTAAGCAAATTACTGACTTATATATTGTCACCTTATTCCGTAGGGACGAAGAAGGAGAGCGAAGCTCAGTTTGGAGTCAAGGATGACAAGTAGATATTTAGTTTTTCCCATCCATGGTATCGAGCTATCCATTAGTGTGAGGAGTTTACTCGACTGTCTACGCTTTTGGAGGGATTTCTCTCAATCCACTATCTCCGAAAGAAGTCAACTAGGGTTTCAAGGTGTTGGTGGATTATATCAATTCGAGTGTCTCATAGCTAGCTAACTCTTCACCCGGAATATGCAGTATATCACTGGTTTATAGGGTAAATAGAGTTGGTCCAAGGACCGAACCTTGGGGCACTCCGGGTTTTGTGAGGCGCGGATGATGAGCATACTCATTCAACGAGTTAGATAAAATTAGATTGCTTAAGCAGTCCGTATTACGCATACGAGACGATTGGGCACACCGTACTGATATAACTTGTTTATAGGTCCGTGATGCTAGACTTTATTAAACGCTTTTGCCACATCGTGAAAGAGTACGCTTGTGTGGAACCAATTTTGCTCCTTGGATAGGATGTGCTCCGTACATTTGGGAGATACATAAATGTAGATGAATGAAAAAAAAATGGAACACGAGTGTCCATAATTTTCGTAAGCGGGCAATTAGGCTTTTATATATTTTCCGAAGGGTTTGATGAGACTGTTAAGTTTTTTAATCTATTATCCTACCCCTGATTTCATTTAGATTTTCATTAGATTGCTTTTATTTTATGCGTACTTTGGTCTTACGGCATTCTTGCATCTCAACAAGCCTTTCATATCGTATGGAAAGGCCCAAGGATAGTCGTCCATCACTGGGACCTGCCTTGAGCATGGCTCGACGGTGGAATTGACGAAACGTGAAGATAATGGAAGGAATTAAGCTTAGCTTAGATGGAAGATCTTTTCTTCCAAAGAAAGGAAAACTAACGAGCAGACGGTTCACCTTATGATAAGTGATTCCGTCGCCCATAGAGTTGCTACTGCCTTGTCAACCTAGGAAATTAGATGGAATAGGTTTATTGGATAGTAAGGGGTTGAGATTAAGGATTTGGGATAGGAGTGGGAAAAGAAAAAGGTAGATGTGGCCATACGGCATCCACAAAGGGCGGTGGTAATTCCCCGGCTTTACAACCTGGGATTTTGAATTCTGCCTTAACTTTGAATTTGCCAACTAAGAATGGGCTTGATTGAGGTTGTGACTATTGTTGACCTTAGCCAAAGTATAATCAGCCAAAGTGAATCACTTCATAACGAGTAGGGCGGGATTGACATTCAAGATCTCAGAGCTTAACATTTTTCCAATGCTTTTGCTGCACTTGTATGGCCATACTCGCCCGGGGAATTACCAGCGCCCTTTACAAAGTCGGCATAAAACAAAGTATGCATGATTTTTGGGTTTATGGGTTGCCGGATGGCCATGTCCATCCTTGTCTTTCCCCACTCCTTGCCCCTCTCAATCCTTAACCCCGACCCCGTCCTTTAACAATGAACCTATGCTACCTAATTTCTAAGGTTGATATAACGCACCGTCTGCTCGTTTGTCTTCCTTTCCATAAAAAACGACATGTGACATGTTTTGTTACACAATTTGTTTGTGAAAAGTGAGTGTTTAACGGACGCTCCTATGTGAAAGTTGAGTCGGTCAGAGTGAATCAGCATCTTGCAGCAAGATCATCGAGTGGGATACTTTTGATGTTAATACATGAGTTCTACCGAATGTGCTTGCTACTGAAACCATTTGCTAGGATAGTAGCTCCACCTATTGATAGCAGGGTTTAAAACTCAGAGTACAGGATAATTGTTCTGTGTTTACATGGGAGGTAGATAGAAGCATTGACAAACTAGTGACAGACATCAATTTGATACAAAAAATGAGGACCCAATTGACCCAAATTTCTTGTATTAAATTGATACTCACCCACGAGCCTGTTTAAAAAAACTCCACGGTCTATATTAGATTTTGTTTAATAAATTGAAGAAGAAAATACTAAAGAACAATTTGACGATTTACGCGTATGAGATTAATACCATCGATTGTTACACTTTGTAAGAAATGTAATTTTAAAAGAACAACTGCTGAGTTTCTCGACAGCTCTTCTCAGCGGAATCTATCTTCCGAGATGGCGGTAGCTTCTTCTTATAATATGACATTGTAAAAAATTGACGTTGAATAAGAACGCGTACGTTTCTATCTGAATAAAGATAGTTTGAATATGGATTTGCAATGCGGTGAAGGGATCTTTTGTCATAAATGAGCGAGCGTACTGCCGCCCAGGGTGCTGCCTTGATGAGTTCTAACTATGTCATAAAAAGGGATGGAATGATGAAGGAATTTTTTGGCCGATTTTGTTTTCTGCAATGGCATCACGTCTATTTTGTGAGCGCGAAGGAAAATTCGGATTTCGTCGCGTCTATGTCGTCGTCTCTAATGCCATCTGCGTTAATGTAGACGACGCTAGGCGACCGCGGTTCATACCCAACCGTTACGTGAGTCACTAACACTATTAACGGACTCAGTACTCGCTTTTTATTAAGGACCATTGAGAATATTTTCATGAATTATAGAATTGAAGTGTTTATTAATAGGTTTATTTTATTCGAACAATAAATTAGCAGAAATATTTTTTATACAAAAAATGGAAAATAAAATTAAGACACAAATTTTTAAACTTTTCTAGCCGCCTTTTTCTTAAATCAATTTCTGAAGTTACCTATCTAAATCAATTCATCTCCTTCCAGTATTTTTGACATCTTACAGTGATGCCAGAATATAAAAAAATACTAATCCAGATGTAGGTCACTTTGAAAGTCAAACGAAACAAAACGGCGAAATTTAAATTATTTTGTGTGTCGTGATATTCTTTACTGTCTTGGTAAAGAATATTACGATACACACTAAATAATTTGAATTTTACCGTTTTGTTTCAATTAAAATTTGCGTAATAAGCCTAGTCCGAGTGCAAGTTAACATACCAATGCAAAATAAAACCAGCTTCAATACAAAAAGTAAAGAACTCTATAAAGTTAAAGACAGTAGAGTTATTAAAGAGATGAGTGCGAATTCACTTTACCTCTTAAGTGCTCCTCTATTATCTCAAAGTTTGGAACCTTTCTTAAAAGTAAAACTTGAC
>JAOCPS010746139.1:0-10407 GCA_025505425.1 Graphium colonna | reverse complement strand
AGTGGGAAAAGAAAAGGGTAGACATGGCCATCCGGCATCCCCAAAAGTCATGCATACTTTATTTTATGCCGAATTTATATCACATTAACTTTTACAGAAATCCGGGTTTCGAAGGTAATTGATGAAATCGAAATATCGATTTATCAAAAATCGTTTTCATTCATATAGTTGCATTCTACATCACTAAGAATTTTTCAAATTGTGTAAACGTCATCTAGATAAAGCAAAATTAATTATTTTATACTTTAAATTAAAGTCCCTGTTCAAAGATCAAATCCATGAAGTTTTAAAAAAATTTGGAAATATTTACGATATCATTTTGATCTTGATGCACGAGACTTTTTGGTGCCACTTTTGTGCATTGTACTTTATGCATATTATATGTAAAGATTAAAGATAAAAGGTTTTATATAAAAAGGTGAGTAAAACCGTGTGGCACTGCAAGTATATTAGAAATTAGACAAATTACTTTGGATGAGCGTTTGTAGCTTGGCTCATTAATAATCATTGCACAAAGACGACGATAAAGAAATACTGTAATTGGTCAGAAAATTAGTGGTCCTAAGTTCGAATTCCGTCGTTGACGAAAATATATCGCTGTCTATTGGTTTTATCGGTAGTTGTACACCCACTGATCACATTGGCTGCCTTTATCATTTCTGATAACTTCAGTAATGTATTTATAAATACGAAACAGGTAACTGGCAAGAGCTAATACGATATATTGGTATAATTATTTTTGGAAATGGATTTTTTACGCGAATCGCGACGAATTATAAGCTGAAAGTAGGCTATCGGAGCTCATGAATATAACAATAAGATGTCTAATTCTGTCGTTGCGTAAATACGAAGGCCATCACTATATGTCAAATGATCAAAAGTTCATGGCTCTTCGCGTATTTGCGACACAGAACATTTGCTGAGAAGTTTAAATTGCTCCGCGAAGTTACTTAGCTTGTTCTGCTGTCACCAACGTCATTTGCATTAGACCGTGAAGTGAACTCTGTAGAAGTAATTATGACTAACTAACGATATGACTCATTGTGAGAGATATCTTCAATGTTTATATATTTTGCTTCCTAAAAATTACGGTTAATCAATATTATACGAATATTTTTTCCTTTTCAATTTCATGGTGAAATTATTGACTGTTTATATTTTACATTAAAAAATATATAACAGACATTAAAACGCCATATTTTATACGGGAAACCTTTTTGTTTTCATCTTGATTCGTAAATAACGATTTTGTGCTAGAAAATCCTTCGGATACGTCATTTAAACATCAATCTGAATCCAATGGGCTATCGCTCAGTTTTAGGAGTTTTATCACTATTTAAGATGTTTTTACGTCGTTGACTAGGCAATATTTATTAAAATTTATTTTTAGCACAAACAACAGCGATACACTTAAGGACATTGGTGTTTTTACATTTTTATTATAATGTTAGCATACCACCTTAAAAGTTAGCCGCTAAAACACTTAATGGTGGTTATCAAAGTGAGATGGCACTCACAATAAACAACAGTGTTGTCCTAAACTACATAAAAAGATGAATTTGAGGTGATAACTAAAATATAAAATTAAAATTGCAATAAAATTATAACGAAACAATAAATCAAAACATAAAACAAAATGAGATAAAGTGAAAATAAAATAGCACAAAACTTTCAAAAATCAGCTTACAGAGATAGGCGAATTTTTGAAATTTTATTTTTAATAATTTTCATCTTAAAGGTGCTTTATTATTAATAAATAAGGTTTATATATATAATATAAAAGGTTTAAAGAAAATATTACTTCGTACGCTTTACATATTAAGTGCGATTATACCTTTATTTAGGGTACAAAACGGTCGCAGTCTAGTCAGTAAACGAACCAAGTGACGCCGACATCGCGATGACGTTTCTTGACGTCACGTCACGTCACACGGGACTCACGACGGTCGCACGACCTGCGCTCACGTGTTGCCAACTAGGCAGAACATCTAATCCCGTCTGCACCGGCTCGCTCTGGTTCGCGGATGCATTTCTCCGTCCTATCCATCTGCCAACTGACAAGCGGCCAGGAATAGAAGCGTCTGTCAAGTTCATTAGTTGCTCGGTGCACCTGTACTGAATAGAGGCGTTTTTTGTTTAGTCGCTGACAAAGATTTGTTGCGATGTGGTCGTAAGTGGTCTCGTAACGGACAGAAAATTCGTTACTCTAACGTCCAGCAGTCTCTACCGGTTTCAGTGCAAAATAATAAATGATAACCACAGCAAAAATACTTAGTTTAAGTAATAATTCAATTTCAGTTATGCGAAATAACACTCACTGATTTGTGATGTGGTGCAATAAGATGGGGTTAGATGAAATTAAGGAAAGTGTGTTTGTAATATGCATACGCAAGTTCTTTTTTATATATCGTTATGGACTCCAAAAACGTTTTCAGACAATCTCAGATAGTCCTAGAGGTTGATCCTGTAAAGTTTGGTTATAGATTTATTTTATAAGTTATCAAGCTGTTATAACACAAACGGCCAGGACAGCTTCTGCTGACTTCCGGAAGAAATTTATTAAATTAAACGCGGAATAAACCGTGGAGTTCGACAGATGCATCTAACATGTTTTTAAGTCTTCTGTCTGGTTGGCGTCCATAGACCTGTAATAAAGTGTGAGCTAAATTTTAACGAGGAGTGTAATTTTGAAATGTTAATTCATGAAACCGTTATAAAAAAAAAGATTGTGAAAGTGTGTCTCAATATTATCTTGGTAAAATAAACTTACGTACTTTAAGTACCTTCATAAAACATTTAAAAAAATACCTTACTCCTGGATATACTTACCCATGGATTTGAATTGTACAAAGTATTCCAAACATCGTGTGATAAAATTTAAAAATAAACCGCGATAAATCTGGTAGGTTGTTTCATTTATAAATATCACAGTTGCCTGTTACAATTTAAGTGGACCTTCGCTTCGGTCCTTCCGGAACTAGATATGTTAATTTCTTCTGTCAAGAGATTTTTTGAAGTGTCTGATTTATGTACTTTTTAGGATTCCGTACCACAAAAGGAAAATAACGAAACCTTTATAAGGATTGTTGTCTGTCTGTCTGTCAAGACCGAGAAGAAAAACAGTCGTTTATGCTGCAAATTTTCTACTTTTTTACGACACGTGCAAGAAAATCAAAACCTACAGAGTACTTCCCGTGCACTTAGAGCATTGAAATTGGGTGCGAACCAACGCCTTATAGCAAAGAAAAAGGAAAAATTTCGAAAAGCATACCTTTTTGTAACATCATATAACACAAATATTTTTAAAAATTTTAACAAAAATACCATAACTTTTAACGTTACTAATATATTTACAGGTTTGTACGGAGCCCTCGGTGCGCGAGTCCGACTCGCACTTGGTCGGTTTTTTATTTTAAGATTTTCAGTCTCTTGGCCAGTGCCAAGGCCTCGGCCACGTGTCGTGGCGCATCAACAGTTGGCACGCCACGATTTGCACTCAAATACTTGTTTTAAGACAGTTTTTTTTTGAGGGATGTTCCCAGTATTAACGAACGAGGCGCTATTTTTGTTACGTATACGAAGAATTCGGGGCATTTGGAAGCTTTTGAACGATTTATTTGTGCTCAAGCGTTTGGTCATACTATTGTGTAATTTTGCCGCAGGCAAGCAAAATTCGTTTTAACGTCACGTAACGTAACGTTTTGTAGAATTATAGCTAGGGAACTGATGGATTGATTTTGGTGCGTTCAAAATGTGGCTTTATTGAGAAATTTTTTGAATATTTTTTGCTTTAAAATCTGTCTATTGTGATGATTATCATTTATTTTCTAGTTAATGTCGATATTTTTTATTAATTTATGAGTTATACTTGACATAGATAATGATATCGATCTATGGATGAGAGTAGTCGTGGTCTTGGTCTTTTTCTCATTGACCTAATACGTCACGATCCTTATTATTTACAAAACCTGGTCTTCCAACGACCTATACGTATAGTAAATGTAACAAAAATTGGTAAAAATCATAAATACACCATTTATTCGGAAAACAATCGCCTAATATTTCAAAACCCGACTTTTTATGTCACTCCCTTTGAATTTCTCCATTCTTGCTGGCTCTTATCGTGTTTGCCTGATGGTGACCAATAGAATCATAATGGTAGTTCGTCTATACTAGACTATTAAGGCGCGTAATAAACTTCATATTGAATTGATAAAATGAATGACTCAAGTGTTTCGATATGAGATAAGATCGTAAACTTGATAAATGAACAATGGATGCTTATCAGCGTAACGACGTAAAGATTATATTTTTCTTACTCCCACTTTTTCCTCAGTAAATATTATTTATATTTGAGTATTTTAATAAAGCAATAATAACAAACTAAACCTTAAAAATCAATATAGATAGGCATAGATGTCTATAAAGAGGTTATTAAAAGAAAGGGATTGGAAATAGCAGCTCTCCTATTTGTGTATTGGTCCAATCCCTTTATTTAAATGACTGCGCTATATGAATTTATTTATGCGTTTAAATATATCCTGTATCGTCCTGGCCGTGGTCACTGTCAATTAAACAGAGCGGTCGTTCACCCCGTCGCTCCGGCTCTGTTTACATGGCGCAGAATGTAAACATACACCGAATACGCTTTTAGGCGTGTCAAACCGTCGGCGGTGGGGAGGCGATTAAATATTTATCCAGGTACGGGCTCTGTTACTATTTATCAGTCACTCACGGGCGAACGGTGGTCGGAAATATATCGTGGGTCTGTAAAGCGCCAACAGCCTAAACATTAAGGATACGGACATTCGATCTTGTGGTCGAGGGTTCAAATCCCCCCACTTGACTATTATCGTGCGCCATCTCCTTATCCACAAGTCAAAAGCTTAGTTGGAATGGTTAAGAAATATTAGTAAATTTCAAATAATCTGGTAATATTTTTCTATAATATATAATTTTTGTGTTATTCGTTCGCATGTATAGTACTCAGTATAAATAACGATATATGCCCGCACTGCCATCACATGTACTGGGAGAACGCACGCCAAGGAAATGTTAATGTACGTAAAGTTTTTTTTATAGTAAGGAAGACAAACGACCAGACGATTCACCTGATGGTAAGGAACCCCTTCGCCCATAGACAAGCACAACATCCGGTGAGTTGTGAGTGCGTTGTAAACTTTATATGTTTCAGTTTAAAGGGTAAACAAACGGATTGTGATTAATTGCAATCTGTACCAAGTATGTATAATATATCATGTTGTACCTCTTAGATAAAAGAATATATATGGGAAAATGTATAGAAGGGGTTTATTGGAGGGGATTGGGTCAGGATTACGGATTTGTAGGGGAAAGGTGAGGGAGAAGGGTAGGAATAGCCATCCGACAAACCCGAAAGTCATGCATGCGGTACTTGTCCCGGCGAGCGTGGCCGTAGAATTGCAACAAAAGCTGTTAAAAGATGTTATGCTCTACCACCTTAAAGTTTCAATGCGTTTTGGTTAATACAGACGTTTAACGAACTCTTGTGTAATATGAGTCTTCTATAATAGTATCTGCCCACGTACGATGCGTCCATTCCATTTAGAGCTGTCACAGATAACCCAAATAGCTGAGCGGCGGCAGGCTGGCTCTTATCGTGTTTGCCTGATGGCGTGAATGCTTGTTTGAAAATGGACGCTGTTACAATAATAGATAATGTTGGAACTATAACATTTCGTCGGCAGTCTCCAAACGCAGATTGCACTATGAGAAAAAATATGGTGTTAGCGTTTAACGCGTGTTTCAAATCGTGTTGGCGTTAAATGCGCGTTTCAAATGTTTTTAACAATTTAAAATAAATGTTAACTACGTAGTCGTAGTTTGATATTAAATATCTAGTGTTCAACTCTTTTATGAAGCGAGACTGAGATATTTTATCATATAAGTAATATAACTGTGCAAATATGGTTTAATTAAAATATTAATTTGTCTGAACTCGCTCGGTAAATACCGTTCATGGATTCATTGAGGCTAATTTGTATATGTTTAATTTTCGAGGGTTAATAAAGGGATTGTGATTAATCGCAATCCATACCATGTATGTACACATAAATCATGTTGTACTTATCAGATAAAAGAATATAAAATATTATACAAACACATTGTTTTTTTTAAGATCCATGGATAATATTATAAGATAGATGTTGCGTGTGTCCATGGGCGACAGGCTTCTTTTCATCACTTTCCATCAGGTGAACCGTCTACTCGTTTGTCTTCCTTTCCATAAAAAAAAATCCATCCTCTTTTATTCCGAAAATACGCAGATCGTATTATAATAGGAAGCCGTATTGCTTCCAAATCCAAATCAACCATTTACCCATTTCGTTAGGGTTGTTACGAAGTCATTGAATAATACACGAACTGCATCAATTACTGTGGAGCTGGAGTTGTAGTGCTGCGACATATTGATCGATTGCAATGAATTGCAATGGTCTCGAAATTGTCTCTTAGAAGCACTTTTGGCCTGAAAGAAGAGCAGGGAGGAAGATTCTCAATTCGAATGTTTTTTTTTTTTATGTACGTTCGCGCATATCTCCGCCATTTATAAACCGATTTTGTAAATTCTTTCTTGTCTGATAGGGTGTAGTTCCGGAAGGGTCCCATAAAATTTTCAGAAAAGTCGATTCCGTAGTTTCAAGTCGGTTTTTGTAATTTTCTGTTAAAATAAACTTCTAACAACGATATTAAGCTCTCAATATCTAGTTGTATGTATGTAATATTATACCTGCTCTATGTAGAGCTTCGTCATGGCATCTCGAGACCGTAGAAACCCGGTCCGGCCCCGGTCTTGGTATCGGTCGCGTTACTTAGATTTTGTTAATGACTGTTTTCGATAATAAGGATTTCATTCCCTCTTCCCTGGTTCTATTTTATTTATCCATGTTCCGTGTTTCTTGGCGTGAAGCATCAGATTAAACAAAGATCAGATTGATCAAAAGCGACCTCAGTTGCCAGCTATATCCTATACACACTAGATAAAAAAGATAAAGATAAAAATCGAACTCGTGATGCTATAGAAGAGATCGTATATTCCACCATTATCGCTCGCAGAGAACAATTTGGCTAAAAGGTTTTCGTGTACAGTTAAGTGTTCACTAATGGGATCTGGTAATTCGGTACTAATGCTCGGGAACATTACGGCTTTAGAGGTATGACGTCATTAGGGCAGTGTGCCAGCATATCAGTTAAACGTTCAACGCTAGGGTTGAAAAAGATCAGCTAATCAAAGGAGAGGAAATATTGATATTTATTTCAACTTATAAAGCAGAGCAGCGTACCAACTTCCTTGGTTTGGTTTGATCATGAAAGTAGGAATGGTATCGTATCCAAGAACTGCCCTGGCAAAGCTAACATCGTAGCCACTGTGCCGTCCGGTCATCACTGTCGATCTAATTATAGCAGTCGACGATTACCAAAGACGTCTCGCGAATGCCCGTAGTGACATCTAACCATATTTGCTAAAGCGCACATGTCAACATGCGGGAATCTATTAGCGTAAAATCCTTAACATGTTTTACTTTTCACGGGTTAGGATTATTGTGGTGAAGCTCTACATAGTACAATAGTTTGAATATTTTGTAAAAAAAATACAAGGCAAAGTTACAGCAAACGATAAAGCGAGGTTATTACGCACGAGTGGCTAAGAGAACCTAATTTAATAATATTTTTGCAAATTTTCATAAATCTATCGCGTTATTCCCTCGAAGAAAACTTTCTGCACCCCGCATCTATGTAAACTTTAAATGTGCCAAATTTCATGCTCCCTAACACACCTTTAGCCTAATTACTGTAAAACACTTTGAAATATTTTGCTTCACGTATTAATATTATGTTTTGCCTTTTAAGTAATAACATAATATAGTAAAGCTCTTATAAAGGTGAATTGTTTAATGCCAATAAAATACATTTCGATACAAAGAAAAGTACAAAGGCCCTCACGCTTAGTTATTTGCCGCCGTCGGGGAAAGAGCGACCGAATAGCAAATTGATTTAGAGTCTACTTCTTATAAAGCTCCCTTTGCGTATCTGGAGAATTCCCCACAGTACTAACGCCTGAAGTTATTTCCTGGAACTTCACAACTTGTTAAGTTCCCCTGTCAACTCTCTCGTTCTTCCGTGCGCAGTTCTGTGAAAACCAATCAAAAAAGCTTAGTATATTTACTGTACGTTAAATATTTATTGAAAAAATATTATTCTGTAGAGATATTTTTGTTTATAAATTAGGATGACATTTTATGTGTTACAAACATGTGTTTTTTAAGGTTTAAGCTATAAGTTGTTAAAATGGCTTGAACAGTTGAATATATCGTTTTGACGTTATGTTAAACGAAGAATCAAAACAGTTTTCATAGTGGAAAATACGTCGAATCGATTCCAAAATTTAACTTGACCATCTAGTTTAGTTTAAACATTTGTGCCACTAACTGTGTGCATGTTCAAATCCTGCATTAGTACTAAAACGTTTGCCAAAACAAAATAGTAAAGCCGAAACTCTTAATTTCTTCGGTTTATCTTGTTTACTTTAGAAATTCCTATGATTAGCTTCCGACTCAATAATAAATCAGTTCTATACATATACAGGATGACTGTCAGAAGTGAGTCACTTTCAACACTTTAAGACGTTATATTCGGGGTTTTATGAATGATACAAATATTGTTAAAAATAAATATTGATTTACCATCGAGTAAACATAATCTAAAGTTAAAAAAATCATTACATAAGTGTGTTCGGAGTGAGACGGAAGGCGGACGGGCGGTCAACGGCATCCCACGGTAGGTGACTCATCAATCACCCTGTATATTGCATTTTCATTGAAGATACCCAATAATAACAATGTTGAGCCCAACAGCCCAAGCGAACGTTGGTGGCTTATTTAGTTTCAAAGATAAAACCCATGCATATGTACTAGGGGCGGTATCAATATATTTTTATAGAAGCGACATTTTTACTTCCTTTTGTCGTATTTGACTGAAACTGAAATCATATCATGATCCGATGAACAGCAATTTTTAAATCCTGATAAACGAAGTGATATTTATGCTGTTTCACAGTTACATCACTCACTCGCTCACTCACTTCTACGGCTCAGCGACCCAAAATGAGTCTTAGCCTCCGAAACGAAAGTCCTACACCGCGATCTATCTAGTGCCATTTTACGCCAATTGGCAGCAGTGATGAAGTCCAAAAATCCGCCATAGCACTAGAAGAAGAAGCGCGAAAAGTTGGACTCAGGATCAAACTTGATAAGTCGGAATAATTCCACATGAGACAGCTACATCAACTTAAATAAAATTCTTTTGTAAAATGACCTACACTGGATTTCCACTCTTTATATGCAAGATCACTATGTATCATATTACACCGTAATAATATTTTTTTTCAGTCTGAGGATAAATCAATCATATGTCACCAACAGTTGAAGAACAACCCTTCAATTCTATAATTCAATAGATAATGTAAGGTATTCCTTTTCTTATGTATCCCTAAAACAAATCACTATGAACTTCCTGCATATTAATATGTATCTCCATACATCTTCTATTCACAAACCGGGTCTGCGTTTCTGATGACGCGCGTTTTGCTGTGCGGACGGTATGTTAAAAAAAATTGCCATACCCATAAATGCGGCGAACGCAATAAAACACCCATGATCTCCAATCCATGGTCGTAACGGCATCGTAAAATCTGATTGTGGAATGAAAGGGTTTTTACGATCACCATCTGGCGTTTCGATGATTACGTACAGTCGCGAACATCTTATTGCTGTTCTATTGCGGATTTGTTTGGATTTATAGATTCTTACATAGATATACAAGTAATAACTATTTACCAGATGTGGCTCAGCGGTGAAATAAAATCTTTCGAAGTAATTTTATGGATTTCTGTCGGGTTTTATTATTGATCCCGGCGTCTAGAACATTTCCCATTTTTATGGTAACGAGACAGACAGTCTGGCGACTCTATGCCAAAACTGCCGTCGTTCATATTGATTTATATGACTTTCTGGTTCCGAATTATAATGCAAAATCATCAATTGAAATAGGAATATTTGTATTATAATTGTGGTTTATTGAATCGAAAATAATACTCTGGTCTAAAAGTTGTGATATACTATAAACTTGTATCACTGTCGAAGCTTCTCAGCATTTTTGGTACTAAAAAAATTGATTAGTCGAACTGATTTAACCTTTTTAAACTTTTAGGATGGCATAGAAAATAATTCAGTCGTATTTTGTTATGCCTGATTGTTCTGGTTATAGTTAACAACTTTGTTATACTATATACGTTTGTGCATGCGTGCGTGCGTGCGTGCGTGCGTGCGTGCGTGCGTGCGTGCGTGCGTGCGTGCGTGCGTGCGTGCGTGC
>JAOCPS010746028.1:0-10407 GCA_025505425.1 Graphium colonna | reverse complement strand
ATACTGTGAAAATAGATAAAAAAAACTAATCAAGCAGTGTCTACATCAGTTATTAGCCTAACTTTCCTAACTGCAAACACAGCAGAGCTTAGCCTACCTGCGAGAGAGGATATGTGAAGATTCCCCTAAAGATTTGAGTCAATTGTAATTTCTAGAAATGTCGTAGAATCTGAAGATTTTAGTTCATTATTTAATACTAAATTGATATTCTGCTTCCTTACATTAGAGAGAGCGAAATTAATACATTTAGTTTTTTTTTTGCATCAAGCACTAGGTTATTAACCGTAAACCAGTGAAGTATACGCGACTGTGCACTATTCACTTCGTCAAATTTGTCTATTGTCTATTCACTTTAAAAATATGTGAAGTATCATCAGCTAACAATACCATATCGCATAAATTTTTTTGCATAAAAAGGGACATCGTTTATCTAAACTACAAATAGGAATGGGCCCAAAATAGACTCCTGCGGAACACCCATACTCAGAAGAGAACCCGAAGAATTTTAATAATTTACGGTGACCCTTTGGGTCCTATTACTAAGATAGGAGGCAATGAAAACAAGAGAATTGAAAGTTTTAAAAAAACACAATAAAAATGCTTATTAGCAAAGTCTACAAAAACGTAGTTATGATACAGTCGACCCCCGATAATAAGAAACTGAAGGGACCAGCAAAAAATTAAAATTACCAAGAGGTCAAATTAATAGGAGTTTCAATAAATAACAGGGAGGAGGAGAGAGATTTTTATTTTTTATATTAAAAATATTATTGATAATTTAATAAAATTATTTATTATTTTTATTTCGAAAAGAAGTGTTTATTGAGGTATACAGGTCTGCTTTACGAGTACATGTATGTAAAGAAACGACAAGTCTATGCGAGATAAATTATTCAAATTATGGAGAGTAGGAAATCCGGATTTAAACTATCGCATGTTGGCGAACAAGTTACTATTCCGTCTACTTCAGATTACAGAGGGGAACAATTAACATTGATTTTATTTAATTTATCGAGTATTTTGAAGGGACCAGAAGAAACAGATTATCGAGAGATCCAAATTATAGTAAAGGAAATGAACAACTTATTTTGAAATTATTCCACTAATAGGCCATATCCTTGTCTAGAACGAGGGTATAAGACATAGTCCAACACGCGGCCTAAGTGTGAATTAAAGTACTTTACATATCTCAGGAATATTATTTCACAGATACGCTATAAAAAGAGAACTCCATGCCGAAGCAATAATTTAATTTGGGTAATTTTTCGAATATGTTGAACGATATATTACTCTTTAATAAGAGTAAAGAAATAATATTCCAGTCGAACTTAAAACATATATTAGTAATTATACGGAACTAATTTTAAAGACAGTAGTTAACAACTTGAAAGTTTTAACCCTCAAGTTTACAAAGAGGCTTTAAACGTACTTATAACTAGCTACCGTCCACGGGTTTCACCGCGTTCATATGGTTTGTGTAATTTTTGACAGACTAAGGGGAGGAAGTTCTTATTTCGGATATTCATTTTTTTCATGTATGTTCGCGCGTATCTTTGCTGTTTATGAACATATTTTACAAATTCCTTTTTTTATCTGAAACGGTATATTTTAGAAAATGTTCAGTAATGTTTTCAGATAAATTCGTTTGGTACTTTGTTTTTTAACCAAAATAACAGAAAAAGCATGTTCACGTCAAAACACTTTTAAGGCGTCTCTGAAATTATTTTATCTTGGTATATGTAAGATTTAGATATTAGATTTTTTCATTTTCCATTGTTTTTTCAATACAGCCATCATGTTACAGTTAGTTGTTGCTACCAATCGAGTTGTAATTTTAACTGATTGCCAAAAATATGTGTGTTTACCAATTGGCGGAGTAATTGTCTAAAAATTTATACATTAATTAAAAAGGTTATTTGTTAGTTCAACATACATACTATCGAATTTATAGTTTGGTAAGGATAGGGCCGGACTAATTAGCTTACAACTTTAAAACTAGTTATAAAGTTTGGAAAGAGTTAATTACGGCTAACCGTACTGCTTTAGTTTAAAATTTAAAAACCCGCGTATTTGAATTCATTGTTCCACTTAAATACGATTGTTGCGTTAACGTGACAACATTTTCAAAATGGCGACCAATTCTGAAAGTCTAAAAACCACATTAAACATAGGCATAATAAAAAATTACACGCATTTTCTGGAGCTGCCGCTGAAGTTCGTCGCATGCTGGGACTGGTATAAAAACCCAAAGGGAGAGCGTGAGATAATGATTAACTATATTTACCTGAGCTTGGTGCTTTTCGTCCTCGCTCACCTCCCGATATCACTGGTCGTCCATCTGCAGACCGAATGGGTGGACGTGATGGACAGTTTGAACGAAATAGCCGACGGGTTGCCTCTCGTAGCGTCCGTAGCCATAGTGGCATATTTCGCGTTGTACAAGAAAGAGTTATATGACCTTACGGATTACATGAACGCAAACTTTAAATGCCACTCCGCCAGAGGTGTGACAAACATGACTATGCTACGAAGTTATTCGGCAGCCAAGAGCTTTGCCTATTTCTATACAGCCTGCACTTTGTTCAGCGTGACCGTGTATGTAACTTTGCCTGTGATTGCGCATTGTAAGTATAACGAGATTATTCATACAGGCGCTTGCGCGCTCTTATAAAATGTCAAGTTTTACAAAGAGATTCGTTCATTATAAGCTATCACCATGTCGGAAAGCAAATTCTCCTGAGAAGAGCTGGCGAGAAACTCAGCAGTTGTTCTTTTAAAATGACGATGTCTTACAATTTTGCACATATACAATGATTTTCTCTTAAACCTACGCGAGTAACAACGGTACTATGACCACACAGTTGTGTCGTCAAAGTATTCAGCAATGCTATAATTAGCTTCTCTTAAAAGAGTATTTTTAATTTTACATTTAAATTTCTCAAAAGGTAAGCTTAATATTGTTTGTGGAATTCTATTATAGATGCGTACACCGTGTCCCATGAATGATTTGCTAACCTTTTGTAGGCGAAAGCTTGGCGTAATAAGTTTGTCCTTATTTCTCGTATTTATGCTGTGTTTGTCACTTTTTTTAACGAAACAATCAATATTTTGCCTAACGAATAAAATGTTGCAATATATATACTGGGATGCAACCGTAAGTATATTAATATCCTTAAATAGTTGTCGCAGTGTTTCGATGTTATATATTGCTCGAACAGCTCTTTTTTGCAGTATAAAAATTGTTTTAATATTTGCTGCACTGCCCCACAGTAGTATGCCGTAGGATAATATACTGTGAAAATAGCTGAAATAAACTAATCGAGCAGTGTCTACATCAGTCAATTGTATAACTTTCCTAACTGCAAAAACACCAGAGCTTAGTCTACCTGCGAGAGAGGAGAGATGAGAATTCCACTGACGACTTGAGTCGATTGTAATTCCTAGAAATGTCGTAGAATCTGAAGATTTTAGGAGTACATTATTTAATACTAAATTGATGTTTTGCCTCCGTACGTTAGGGGTTAAATTAACATATTTAATTTTTTGTTGGATAAAGCAGTAGGTTATTAAACGTAAACCAGTGAAGTATACAGGACAGTGCACTTCGTTATAATTTATCAATGTTCTATTCACTTTGAAAATGAGTGAAGTATCATCAGCGAATAATACAATATCGCATAACTCTTTTGCATAAAAAGAGAGATATTCGCGTAAGTCTCAGAAACAAAATAATAAGTTTGTTGTTAAAATAGCTAGGTCACTTCTTTTAGTATGGGTTCGGAAGAATTAAGTTATTCGTCTTCTTCTTCCGAGTACGAATTCGCTCAGGGTACTAAGAGAAAGGGTACGGAGATTGAAAAGGCGAAACATGCCAAAAAATAACGAAAATACAGTGATGCATTGAGATGTCTATCGGAACATGTTGGTAATATTTTGAATATTATAACAAATAATTACGACACTTTCCAACCTTTGTACCAGCCTACACCCTTCAATGATTGGGTGGATACTAACGTAAGCCGCGAGTTATATCGTGAAGCGGAGGAAGGCCCTTCTACATCTGGCGAAATGAGGACCTCTCCACAAGCCTCTCATATAAACCTGCCCATTACAACTGTGCTTAAAAAACCTGCCATGCCAAAAACTCCTGAAGGTCTGTTAGCCACGATAGATATGGTAACCTCAGTTTTTGCGTAGGTTCACAGCCTTAACACAAGCTTTAGTAAAACAGACGCTAGCTGCTCAGAGCGCCTTGGAAGCATTCGTATCGTGGTCAAGCACTGCTAGTTTATCCCCGGAATTGGTCCAAGAAAAAATTACACAACTTTTTTTGGAAGGTGACTTTCAAAAAATTTCAAACGATGCTTTACAAATAGCATATGGTCATCGTGCAGATCTAATACAACAAAGGCGTGATAGTATTTTAAGGTCAGTAAAAGATAAATATTTTAAGACACCTCTTCGGAAAATACCGACAATCTGAGAATGTATTTTTGATAAAACGTTATTATCGGCGGCTTTTGAGAAAAATGGCGGTATTGTAAAAACTATATGGCCGCTCCGTGCGCCAAATAATAATAGACCTGCTGCGCAAGCAGGCGTTTCTGTTCATACAGATCGAAGTAACAAGGGGCCCGCGCAGCGTTCAAACGACTTTTATTATTGCCACAGATCTGTTATAGTTTCACAACATTTTCGGCAGGGTAACCAATATCCCCATTCATTTCCTGCTCAATGGAATTTTCGTCCACAACGAATTAACAATGATCCCCAATACAACAAAAAAATATTCAAACGGGCAAGGTAATCGTGCACAAGGACATGACGGGAACAACCGCCAAGGCTAGGTAAGATTCCTACTAAACCTAGTATCCCGAGCAGGGACTATCTGCAAAAACGTAAATATTGACAAATACCGAGCGGGTCAGCTTGCGTCATTTATAAACCAGTGGAGAACATTGAAAGCACCTCCAGTTCTGATTAAAATCATACAAGGTCTACGAATCCCTTTTCATCGCAACCGATATTCAATTTGAAAAACCTCAATCAGTTTTTAAACTTGTAAGAAAGTTTCGCCCGATAAACATTCATAGAGTGCCCGATTTGGTTGGATTGGTTAGCAAAAATAGACCTATCGAATGTTTATTTTTACGTCCCTGTAGCCGAAACCCGCTGACGTTTCATGCGCCTGTTGTTCAAAGGGCGCCTACTCCAAATGACATGCCTACCTTTTGGCCTCGCGTGTGCATCATAGATTTTTGCGTCACTTACAAATTGGGTTTTTCAGGGACGATTTTTTAATGGTACACCAGGGCCCTCACACTCTGGAATACCAAGTCGTTTTAGTAATGACCCTTCAACTTTTAGGGTGGCATATAAATTTCAAAAAATATTTTTAATGCCATTGAAGAGTGTAGAATTCTTGGGCATACTATGGAACCTACACTCAAATTGCAAACGGCTACCCCCCCAAAAGCAAACGGTACTGCGCGAAACAATAAAGAAGATATTAAATCGAAAATCGGCAAACTTAAAAGAAATTCAAAGTTTAGTAGGGTCAATAAATTTTGCCAGTTTCATTGTCCCTCGAGGACGCCTGTACCATGGGAAACTCCTAAAACATCTACACACCCTATTACTTCAAAATCCCAATCGACGCTTTCCAATACCAGAGTTTGTTGTGGAAGAAGCGAAATGGTGGTTTCACAGTGTAAGCAACGAATCTGTAATACATCACCCACCCGTATCCCATTACTTAGTAACAGACGCATCGGAATTTGCGAAGCGACGTCTGAACGTCAACCCGACAGCAGCCATTACGTCTAAAAACGTGCAATCTCGCACCTGAACTGTAACAAACCAATAAAATCGATCTATGGTAAATACAGAAAAAAAATCTGCGTAACCATTTCTCCGGGCTTGAAGGAACACCTTCAAAATTAGATGATTGATGAAAACGACGCGATATCTAATTTTTAACTATGTTACATACCCTACTAATATGACTAATAAATGAGATTAATGAAAAAGTTGTAATTTAAGCGCTCAACTGTTTAGGTAACGGACAAAGACGGAAAACGGGACGCAAGTACGATACAGTCGCAGTCCTAACCCGGGCGATGCGAGTAACTCCTGTAGAGTCAGGAAAAACTTCCTCTATGACACCTAAAGGCCAATGTAGCGGTAGCGCATTATCAGTTATGATGATTACGACTGAACCTACAACGACTGAATCCATCGGCGTGTTCCACTTACGACTCGATTGCAACGTATGGAGGTAATCCCTTCTCCAGTGCTCCCAGAACGAGTGAATTAAATTATCTAATAAATCGTGCCCAGTCACAGCTTTCGTATATTTCTTCCGCTGGCAAATACTTTAAAGGTGAGAGATTGAAAAAATGCGCCGGAGCCAAAGCAAAGGGTTCCGAAGGGTCACTAGAGAGCGTAGAACATAAAGGACGAGTATTCATTACCAATTCAATTTGAGCAAACACAGCGCTTAACTCTTCGAACAAAAAAATTCGTGAAATTAAAAGTTTGCGTTTGGCGCCTATGTAATTGGTTTCGTTATCCGAATAAATTCTACCTACCGAGCCACGTCTCGAAAGTAATCGTTTATAAAACTATCGGTGCTCAAGTCACCAGCTAGTTCTATGTGTACCGCACGCGTAGTCATACAAACCAATAAGCACACGTAAGCCTTGGTGGAACGAACACCTCGGCCGCAAGTCATAGTGACCTTGAATGGTCCAGCATAATCAGTGCCCGTGTAAACGAATGGTTTAGCGGGTTGAACGACACGACAAGAACGATGATCAGCCATCTCAGGAAAGGTTGACTTAGGTCTAACCCGGAAACTCGGAATGCATTTACGGAACCTATTCCTAATTAAATCACGCACAGAGAGTATCCACTACCTCTGGCGTAAGAGCGACATCAGCAGGTCAGGACCGGCGTGACAATTTAACCTGTGATGATAATCGATGATCGACGAGTTAATTTAAAATGAGGTCTCTTCTAGGAAGCAGAATGGGGAATTTATCTTCATAACTCAAGTCAGAGTATCTTCTTCTCAGAATCCGACAACAACACATTATTGTATATTGGACGTTTTGGAAACTTGCGATGAACAAAGGCCAATTTTTTATGTCGCTATTGAACTTGGGGATCTCCATCGGAGGCAATTTCGGAGGTATAGGCTGACATGCGGGTCCGATATCAACACTAGTTTGAGAGGATTGCAATTTCTTGGCAGCTCGTTTCACACAACCTAATAGATTTTCGAACGAGGAAAGCGGTTAATAATCAACGACGTAATTAGGATTTGCCTTCAACTCTAAAGTAGCTATTTTATCCAGCATATTTTCAAAATCATCTCGCAATGAATCAACAGTTTTAAACTCACACAAAAATGAGTCTGCATCAGATGATTTTGAATCAATATCTTTGACGCGATCAGAAATATTTTGCATACGGGAAATATCCTATTTCTTTTAGCGTATTGCAATTGCAAAGTAGTATCGGGCGGTGCCATTTTAATAGATAAATAGGTCATTAGCAAATGTTTAAAAGGAAACAATTCAAGCAAAAACGATAAGAAGCGACGGAGAAACGAAATACCAACTCCCGGTACGAGTTTTTTTTTTACAAGTACCTCTAACTAACGCGGCGAGTGGGCAGCGTGGGGCTAATAGCCAGCCTATCCGGCCGGTGAGCGAACGATAATTTTAAACGAAACAAAACGATACCTAATCGGGATGAACTACTTATTATGCACTTAGTACAATTTAATGATCATAATTTTAACTACAACGACTTGAAATTATATATATACCTACACGCAAGGATAATATTATTACGTAATTTCAAACTACAAAATAATAAGAAATAAGAAAATTTATTTGACAGACTAAAATATACATCATCCATTGAAGTCCTGATTTCTGAAATAGTCGGTTAAAGTCGTGTAATGTATTTACACGACTTTAACCGACAAATTTTAGATACTTGAACGAGTTTGAAATGCGGGTTAGCGAACAAAATCAATATGTTAGCGCATTGACTACGATATAAAGCGGGATGAACGAAATTTTTATACAAGTAGGTAGTAACCACGTGAACCAATGCCACGGGTATATGAACTACTTGGTACGCGGTTTTAATACGAAACGAAATAAGTACTTGGATAATGGCTAGCGCTGATTTTAACTAATAAATCCGGCTCGTTTTGGACAAAAATGTTTAAGCGGGAGACGTTCAAAATTTCAATTTTCAAAAGTTTGACTGTTACACGAGGGAACACGTGCAAAACTACGGGAAGAAACGAGATTAGAGGCAGTTCTGGAAAAAAAAGGATGGAAGCACAATACCTTCATTCCTTCGACGGTTTTCTCCTGCTTTTCTGGATACCTCCAGAACGAACTTTAGCACCCCTTTTCAGGTTTCCTCAAACGAAATTTGCGGAGTGACGTCTGAACATCAACGCGGCAGCAGCCATTACGTCTAAAAAACCAACGATCTTGCACCTGTACTGTGCGGGAAAAGGACGGCATAAGCGCGCAACAAACCAAACCAATAAAATCGATCTATGGTGAATACAGACAATAAATCAGCGCAACCACCAGTGGAAAGTGGAAAAGAGTCAAAAGAAAAGTTAAAAAGAAGGAATCCAGGTCACCTCATTAGACAAACTGAATTTCTTCGATCTGTCTGATCTTGTCGTGAGAGTTAGTCTTCCCTGAGCAATTGTAACTTGCGCATATTATTTGAATAATATGCATAAAAATTTGATACACCATTATATTTAATAAAAAAGGGATTTTTATTGAAACTACAACGCAAATATTATAGAAACGTAAACAGTTTTATTCCCTTAAAACTCACATGTAATAAAAGTTAAATTAAATGCCGGACCTTAATCCAATAACGGCACCTCCATCCCGATTATGCTCTACAAAAGGCTAAGAGCAGTTGTCATGTAAGTCGTTTTGGTATCGCTTTAAGATACCACTGCATCTTCTGAAACTGTCTGCGTTTCTTCGGAGTTCTCCTTTGACGCTTCCCTCTCTTCTTCTTCTTTCTGCTTCTGCTTCTTTACAACCTCCGATAAATACTTACACCTCTGCATGCATTCCTCCTGAAATACACGAGAAAAACATGTTTACATGACATGGCCTTACTAACTGCCAACTTGCACATTAAGGTGCACTTAAACCAAACGAGCGAATGCTCATTCTATCCCCACTCTTTCAAATTTTTTTAGTTTAAACGTGTAGAGCATTCTTTCGCTGTTCTGTCTGCGTACGGAAATATTCTATGGAATATTCTAAGAAGGCTTACTCGCTTAATCTAAAGGGCGCTAGAGCGCGCGAACAGTTTCATAGAGCGTTCTTGCATGTACCGACTTGCTCACGCTCTTCAAAGCGTTCTAGTGTTCTAGCGACATGGAGTGGTCGCAATAGAAATGGGTGTTAAAAGAGCATACTGAAATCATACATATGTTGGATCTGAATTCTAAAAATTATAAAAACACAACTCGGACGGGAAAAGATACTTGGGAGAAAATAGCAAATATATCGAAATGTTCCTTTTTTCTTTTTGAATGTTTGAGATAAAATAATGAATGCAGCACTCAAAATAATAATATTTCTGTCAGAGCCTGACTTAACGACCATAGATTTAACATGAATGAACAATGAGCATTCGTTCGGCTGATCTAAACATCTATATGAATACTCTTGTTCCAATTCTAGCTATGTTCGTTTGGTTTAAACGTGCCTTGAATGCTAGAACGGACTTTCGTTTCCACTAAGAGATCAAGAAAGAATGCTCTTGTTCTAGCTCTAGCTCTATGTTTGTCTGGTCTAAATGCACCTTTATGATATTCCCTAAGCATTAGACAATATATTTGTACAAAGCAACAATGATACTTTAAAATTCTAGTCTGTCTAGAGAAAATAGCCGATCCAATCCTCTGTTTGTTATATATTTCCAAAATGCTTAACCGATTTTGAGGTGACTGGCATATAGTTCATGATATGTGGTTATAGGGGATTACTAAGCCTATTTTTACAAAAATTATTACCGGAGGATTAAAGGGGTACTAAGCAAACAAAACTATATTTGTGAAACCACTACTTGAATATAAGAGGCAAAACGCTTAATAATGTGGTACATGAGATAATAAGTTTTTTTTTTTTTATAGAGGAGGAGGCAAACAAGCTAGCGGCTCACCTGATGGTAAGTGATCACCGCCACCCATGGACTCCCGCAACACCAGAGGGGTTATTAGAGCGTTACCGGCCTTTAAGGTAGGAATATGCTCTTTTTGTGAAGGTCCCTAAGTCGTATTGGTCCGGAAATACCGCTGGCGACAATTGGTTCCACAGGGGTGTCGTGCGTGGCAGA
>JAOCPS010745917.1:0-10408 GCA_025505425.1 Graphium colonna | reverse complement strand
GGAATTAACTGTAAATATCAGGCAAAACGACCAACTTTCCGGCGAAATGTTGAATCGTTTACGAATAAGTATATTAACTTTATTTTAGTTATTTCCATAGTATCTTATCTAATGGTATTTTGCTGTGGGATAGCGCAGCTGAAATAGGCGGATGGACTTTATTATTCAAAAAAGAGTTATTCGGACGATATACAATATTGGAACCCAAAATACCCTTCGAGATCTTTTTAAAGAAATAGGTATATTTACAGTGGCTTTCCAATACATCTTTAGTAATATTGTGTTTATTCAGCAAAATGTTTGTTTCGTTTACAAAAGACGGATAAAAAAAATATGGGCTAAGGTATACGCATGTTTAATAAAATCCCACCACCTGTGCTAAACCTACCATTAGCCAATTGTCTAATGATACAGTTTATGCACAGAATGTTTATTTCCCGTTTATATATACGTAACCAGTTTAATACTGCAATGTTGGCCAGTATGGAGTAACTAGAAATTAAATTAAATTCGATAGATGAAATAGGCTGTCCACGGTATTATAAAAAAAAAACAACCAAATGAAGTACTTAAAAATGACGAGGATGATTCATCCCTAACTGCTCGCTTAGAAAGTATCATCACGGTAAAAATACATGCACGTGTAATGTTGCGAAGATTCGTGGAAATATAAAAATTACGTTGCTCTGAAAAGAGATTGCTTTTATTATGCACTTAAACTAATTATACAATTAAAAGTGAAAATTAAAAACAAAAGTTTTAAAATTTACCGGAAAAGAGAAAAAGTAAATATTCAAATCTGTTATTTTATAATATTTTTCATGTGTCCCCGTAATATTCACAACAGGACTAGAACTTTAAATACCAGAGACTTTCACAACATACAATTTTAATATTTTTAATTTGTTAATGTAACGGAGAGCTATCTTAACGCGACGTTGACGCCATCTTGTTAATATATTCTGTGATTTTAAAGAAATTTCTTATTTTCTTTAGTTAATTCTGAAGCAATTTTTATTAACTATTATCTTGTTTAATCTCTCATTAATTCCGTTAGAAAATGGCGCATTTACCGAGGTAAACATAATTGATATACCTTCCATTTTAACAAAGCTTTTGAAGTCTTTTAAATTTATTGCGCGGTATTAGTCAAACAAAATTAAGCCAATTTTATTTTCATTCGAGACTTTTTTAGCAAACTTCATTAAATTACTAGAATTCTGCGTTTTTGAAGTTATAATGTAGGCATATCTGGTAAATTAGTCCACTAGGAGGTGAAAAAATTTAGTAGATCTTGAGCCACCAAGCGCATCATTAGTATCTATAGATACTATTTCAAAAGGGTTTTTGGCGGGACCTAAATGGGACAAGAAGCCATACTTATGTTTCTCTCGTGTTTTATTTTTTATACAAATTTGACATTTTTTTTAATATTGTATTTTTTTTATTTGTAGCTGTAAAAAAGGTTTGTTCGTTTTTCATTTGCTGAAAACCAGTAAAAGTTATGTATTTTTTTCTGAGATTGTTACTGAATACTTCAGACAAATCTATCTTATCCCTTTTCCCAACTTGTTTTATAGAATATTGTTCTTTTAATAAGCCTTATTTAGTTTTATAACTCAATTCTTATTTTAGTCATTTTGGATATCTCCGAGTCTAAAAAAGTTTACAATCTTTAAACTTTATTCTTGATTTTCATTTCATTCTAATACTAGATTTCAACCTTAAGTATCTGCTTCTAAATATATTTCCCAGGCGAATAAATAACATCAAAATTAAACTGCGAAAAAAACTATTTAAGATCTCCAAGTTCCTCGCCAGTTCCGGGCTTAGTTTATCATCGGAAAATATCTTAAATTGTTCATCTATGAGCCAGTATTATTGTATTCTGTGGTCAATTACTTTCGGTGAGCTTTATTTTGATGGAATATAAAACTTTTAAATAATACACTTTCTTCTTTAATTACGTATATGTCGTTTATTTACGGGGTACCGGTATGGACCGACTGATTTTGAAACTCATGTTCTTTTAGCAAAAAATAGTGCTAACTTGTATGATTGCCTTTTTTGACACAGTTCTAGACAAATTATTTTATAGTATTATAAAATTACTTTTTAACGTCTTTACGTTATGAAATGTTATTTTTGTGAGTAACAGATAATCATAGACATATTTTTTTTGACAACAATGACAGGTCAGCATTGAAATCGAATCGCATAATATAAACAAAATAGAAATATAGTAGACAGAATAGAAAAAAAAACACTGGTTGCTACAGCGGCGATCGGAATTCTTGGCGTCGACATATCGAGCGACGTTCAGTTCCGCGTTGACTTGGAGGGTAAAGTCAATTTGGCTTCTAAAAAGCTTGGTGTCTTTAGCAGCAGCGCAGGTACGGCCACATATGGAATACTGCTCTCACCTCTAGGCTGGGGCACCTCTATACCAGCTACTTCCATTTAACGGCTTCCAACGTCAAGCTACTCTAATCGACTCGATTTTTTGGCCTTGCGAAGAGATGTAGCATCTCTAAAGATGTATCTTTAGAGATGCTACATCTTTATTGTAATAACGCATGTACTTCGAGGAGTGTTCAGAGAAATTGTTCGGATTAATACCAGCTGCACAATTTGCTCATCGTACAATACCATAATCCACCAAATACCATCAATACCACCTCGATGGTTGGCAGTCCACTACAGTGCATTTTCGTCGTCATTTTCTGCCACGCACGACACCCCTGTGGAACCAATTGTCGCCAGCGGTATTTCCGGACCGTAAGGACTTAGGGACCTTCAAAAAAAGAGCATATTCCTACCTTAAAGGCCGGCAACGCTCTTGAAACCCCTCCAGTGTTGCGAGAGCCCATGGGCGGCGGTGATTATATACCATCAGATGAGCCGCTTGCTCGTTTGCCTCCTTCTCTATAAAAAAAAGTACAAAGTCTTGTGTTACAAGGGCGTTTAACAAACATAAATTGCACAAAGACAAACACGCAGAACCGAAACAATTCTTTGTAGATCATACCCACGACCAGCGACGCTGCAGCCAATGTCTTAGCAGCTGCGCCAACCGGTTATCTTCCTTTATATAAACTTTAATTGCGTAAAATTTCATACTACACCGTCAGCTCAATTTTTGTATAAAGATTTTTAAAGTTTTTGTTTCACTATCAATATCATCATAAGGGGTATCATCAGCTAATTATTATGATAATGACAAATGTGGAAATTATTTTTAACATTCTCTGGCTTTGTAATACGATGAAAGACTATGTTTGGTAAGCTTTTCTTAGTAATCAGAAGTATGTACACTTCATCAATATACAAATAATATTTTTTAAGTTCAATCTAGCAAGAGCGTACGAATAAAAAGCCATTATGTCAAATACGTATGAGTTTGCCTGGACAATCTTCAATCAGAATTTATTACTTAAAATATTTGCTTTCTTAAAACAATTTTACTTTTTACATGAATGTATAAAATAAAAACATAATATTATTGTTTTATGTACAACTAACTTTTAACTACGAATTTAGGTGCAATTTCAAGTTATTTTATTTTTAGGCGATAAAATAGATACTTGTGAGACACCTATACCTGAAACCATTTTTCTAAGCGGCATATGAATATGAAATGTATTAGATTTTATATTAGATCTCCATCAATGGAACTGTGAAAACCTCATTCAATTTAATGCAGTAGTTTTTGTGTGATGTGCGTACAAACTTATAAACAGAGAGAAGACTTTTAAAAATATATTTTTGGTCTATGATATTATGAAGGCAGTTTATTTTTTTTTAATAATAATCATCTACGTACAGACATGGGTCAGTCATAATTTTATTATATGTAATAGATAAGATATTATATTATTATTATAATTGGAATATGATTAAACAATTGAAATTATTAGAAATACAATAAATGTTTCTAGATTTACAAATGATTCCACAACTAGTATTTAATTTCCTGCAAATATGCCACACACTTGCTTATATATGCATATTTAATTTTATACCAACAGCGGATAAACTTATATCAGAACTTTTTCTATTCTTAATAAAATATAAAAAAAATATTATGCTAAACAGCTATACGCTACGATATATTATATAAGCAAAAGAAAACTTTTTTTAAAAAAAGTGCTAAAAGCTTAGAACGTCTTTTGTTTTAACAACGCTCTAAGATGAAATGTTTATGGCGGGCCCATCGTTCAAGTAATATCCGGCGATTTTTCTTAATTCCGACTAATTGGATTGATGGGACGGCCCTCGCAAATCTGTCAAGCGAAGATAACGAACGAGCGGGCAAAATGAACTTTTGTCTGCGAAGAGCAACTATTTCCGGTAAAACGGACGTACTGACGTCTGTGCCAAAGTTTATGAAAGGAAAGAGGAGAATGTCGAATTTCAGAGTTGAAATTGTTGCTTGTAACCACTATGAGAGATACACGTGGAATATTTATGCTATGTTTATAATATTGTTTGTACCTTTATGTTGCTATGATTTTTTTTTTTATATATTTTGGTATGCAAAATAACAATTCAAAGCATGAAATAATATTCAGAAACAAATGAAAATTATTGACACAAACTAAACCACAGCAACATTATATATTAGCATAAACCTAAGCAAAGCCTGTACTGTGACTACCAGATACGATTGTGATGATTTTTGCCAGTCAAAGCATCGTTTAATATAGAAAATGTTTAATTTTGATTATTTTAAAGTTAATTCAACAATATTATAAAGAAATACAAAAATATTTATATATTTAAAGTAAATAATAATTATAGATAAATATAATAAATAAATAAATAAATAAAGCAGCCTAAATATACAATGATTCAATACATACTTACTTGGGGTGTCCTATTAGAAGCCGTCCAGTTGGACGTCCAAGGTATCGCTGGATTGATGAAGTCTAAAAAGAACACCTGCAACAGCTTCGAAGTGCCAATTTCGATTGTAAGAAAGCGGCACAGGACAGAAAAGAATAAGAAAATCTAGTGTCGGAGGCCAAGACCCGCTTTGGGTCAATGAGCCAGCGTAAGTATTAAAACATATAAGGATATACTCGTAGTGATATATAAATATATTTATAACTAACAATAGATACTCGTAATCTCAAAGAATATACGCGTCATCGTAAATTTCCGCATTTTGCATATTTTCAATACTTATTCTTTTAAACAAAATAATTTAATTGGTATTTTGGTAAACTTTGACACCAGAATAAATGTTAATGCCCATTATGGAGGACATGATGCATGATAAGCATAGGACATGCGACTTTTATTACTCTTAATCCATTGTATCCCCATAAAATTCTTCTTAAAACCCCTGTTTTCAGTTTTTCCCACTCCTATCTCCTAATTTCTGACCTCCTAACATACTTAATTCCGAACCCATCCTATCCAATTTCCTAGGTGGCCAACGCACTCGCAACTCTCCGGATGTTAAGTGTGCCCATGGGCGACCATCGTACCGTTCGTCGCGAACCGCGATCAGGCGAAACGTCTATCTTCCTTTCCATTAAAAAAATATAAAAAAAGTTTATTTTAAAACGTTTAATAGCATCCATCAACTTTCAAAGAGAAAAGTAAAAAAGACTACTAAATATTATTTATATCAGAATTGAAAAAAGACGTTGGTGTTATTATGCTGATGGAAATAAAGAATTACGTAAGAGTTCCGAAATATAGTGCACATAACCATTCCATTTTCATCGCATAAAGAGAATTTGAATAATTGGTCCGCAAGGATGAAAGCAGGCGTTTTACGTACCATACTAGCGTCTGCTTGATATAAGCAATTTCGACTACTACATCTGCATTTTTGCGTAGCGTTGGCTTAACAACTTACATAATAAATGAGGGTTCCGTGCCAAAAACAGAAATAATGGTGTATACTCAAACCGACACGAAAAAATACTCACGGTCACCATTAATTTTCATTTTCGCCCACGTCTAAGGATCGCGGACTTAAGAAAGAGAAGTGAGCTCCGCGAAGACTGATTTGGTACGTCGCTGTCTATGCCATTTCTTGAAAAAACCTTTACTTAAACAGTCTGGCCATTTATTAGATTTTAACATTCATCCTTAAATAAGTATATTATTGCTTAAACAGCTTTAAGTACTTAAATCGATTTAAATTGTTTTTTTATATGAAGTATTTTTTTACAGTTCTATTGTGTAAAATCGTCCTTAATAAATAAACAGTAAATGAAATGTTATGAAGCGTATATACGCGTTCATAAATGCTCTGCGGTGAAGGAAAACATCGTTAGGAAACCTGTATATCTAAGAAATAATGTTTCTTAGTCCTGTGAAGTTCACCAATCTGCACTGAAGTGGCGTGGTGGACTATGCCCTATACCTGTTAGAGGAGGCCTATGCCCAGTAGTGGGACATTTAAAAAAAGGCTGTTACTTTACTTTTACGTGTTCATAAAATATATTTCAAGTTTTTGATAAATTGTTTAGTAAACATTGATAAATAATAATAAATGCTTCTGGACCAACATAATAATTTTAAATTATCAAGCTGTAATTTAATTAAATTAGCTTGGGTCAGAATTATTGAACTATTAAATTGATTTAATTTAACAGTGTGTAAATTAATCAATCTAAGTATATTTCACTGAAATGTTATGTACATATTAATTCCAACTAATGATATGTAAGTGAAAGTGAATTAATTTATTAATACGTTATCAAAAATATATTTCTCTACATATTAACGTCTAATTATGGTGAAACTTTGCTTACACATTGCCAGCTACCTTTGACCCGGAAAAACACAAAAAAGTGCAAACGGAAATCATGGTATATCTGAAGAAATCCTCATATTCATAAAAAAAATATGTCTCTCCATCGATTACTTAATTTCACTTACTTGAACTCTGCCCAATTTTTTTACTCAACTTTTGCATTCGTCTATTGGTTAGACTATCAGTTACTCATTTTCCCAAATACATTCTTTAAAGATAAGCTACGTCGCTTCTATCAGTAGAATGTTGTACCCTCAGTTGGCGAGACGAGCTAGACACAGATGTTAACTGTTAGCTCGTCCACTGTAATACAAAATTTATCGTATTTGTCACAAAAAAAAATATTCTTACTGGAAGATCAGACGTTTTTATAACCGTCTGATCGAATGTCATTTTATGATACATCGATAAATTATATGTCTTAGATATAAAATAGAACTTAGAAATAAACCTTGCAGTAAATCAAATACAGCGTTAGATTTATAGTAATGAAAATTTAACAGCCTATTTTTAAACTGTCCCACTTCTGGGCAAAGTCCTCCTTTAGGCAAAGGGTATAGGCCTGATACGGTCCTTGTTTTGACAGACTTCACATATTTCAAGAATATTATGTCTTAAATATGCAGGTTTTATGATGTTTTTCTTGCATCTACCCTTAAAATTTCTATATATATTATATATTTGTATAAAACTATCAAAAGTTTATTAAAGCAGTAATGTTTTGATAAATTTAGATAAGGCTTAAAATATACGACATCGTCTTAGTTTTTTAGTCCATCTATAGAACACATATCGATTATGGTGTAACAAACACATGGAACCTTAATCGCCCTAAGGAATTAAGGCTTAACTGGTTGTTATCCATGCCTTGTTATCTCTACATACTATGCTATAGTGAAACTATAATTGAATAATTAGGCAATGTTTGAAGTGCAAACCTAGATAGTATTTGCACAGCCGGGCCGGAGACATTGTGCATACAGATGTATCATATCTAATTCTATTATACTCTGGAGGAACCAACGCTTAAATCAACATTGTAAGCTCAGTTTCAACATAAGAGAGCGTATCAAAGCTAGTTTGTCTATTAAAGATAATCAATGAGACTGATTTCCATAATACTAGTTTCATATTTCATTAAATATTTAAATTCCTTTTACAGTCTAGTAAATTGAAATATTATACCAGCAACGTGACAAATAAGTATTAGATTTTAAATTTTATATGATTAGGATCCCTTTGGCGCAATATTCAGTGAATTGTCTTGTTATGTAAACTACTTAACACATTTTTTTCGCATTTATATTTTTTTAATTTCTCACATTTACATACTTGTATTGGAATTAACCGTAATTTTTCTTGTTAGGATTCTAAAGTTGCTCTTGAAATCTTAAAGTTCTGATGTGCTTGAGTTTGTAACGCCGCAATATTTTTCCTTTGTGGAATGAACGACGTAAATCGAGCCAAAAACAATAATTTGATAAATGATGATAATCAATAAAAGTGATGTCCATAACCGCAGTCTGTTCCGAAACTATTTACGCTGGAAAGAGTTCTAAAGTCGAAAATGTAAAAATCAATATAAACACAAAAAAAATATTTATTGATGTCAATTGTATGTTTAAATTTACTGAGTAGTCGTGGTCTTTATTTTAGATTTTAATTTTAACGTAACTTATCTGTCGGTTATTTCCCACTAATTTTAAAATGTTATTAGCTTTGCTCCGTGGTTGCAACCATCTTACTTTCCTACTCAGCTTCTAGCGCATGTAGTGATAATTTAGCACGTAGCCCGGGGTAAAGGAAAGGATCATCAGAGCCTCTCTTCCTCTATCCATCAGTTACACATGTATAAAAATGGAGAATTGTCTAATTTTAATCTAGATGGTTGGAAATTTAACGATTTAATTCCATGCATATTCAGATATAGTTTCGATATAAGGTATTTACAAATTTTAGGCTACAATATATAACTTTTAAATAAATACTTCGGACGTTACTCTGAATAAATGCAAACTTAAAATACAATAAAATTTATTTTGATGTTTAGGGATTTTATTTCAATATTGTTTTAAAAAGTGAAGTTAGTACAGTGTCATAATTAAATGACCTATAATATTATTTCTAAAACTTACGCGAATATTCGACATTTTAAATTAATCAATTTTACGGAATTCATCATGCTATATTATTAATAATGTTCTTAAACGTTTGTTTTACAAAAGTATGCCATCAACCATCATTGAAAAACACAAGGAAACGTTTAAAACCGTATGAAATTCACAATGACGGTTAATTTATCACAGTGAGGTCTTTTGAGGAAGTAAATCCAAGCAATCACTCCCCGCAATTATCTACGATTTTTTGGAGACGACTTATTAGTGGAATGAACTGGAACGTTAAAGGTGATTAACTTAAATGACAAATGACGGCTAAGTAAATAAGAGATAACGCACTGTTTTTCGTAATCTTTGCCGGCCAGTAAGTAATTTAGTGTGAACCCTATATAATCATAACGAGCTTATAAAATAATGATTTAGAAAGACAGATTTAGATATCTATGCACGATTATCTAAAATTAAAATTTTATGTATCATCATTCCTCATGACACGTTTAGTTTAGGGAGTCGATTTATTAGACTTTTAAATTTAAACCAAACCTAACAAACCAGTCTAAAGTCGAGTGACTTTGTGCTCGTTTTATCAACGAATGATTTATTTATTGAAAATATTTGTATGATTAAATATTTATGTTTTATTTATTGTCTGAAGATTCACAAGTTTTTTTTTTTAATTTTATGATGCTCTTGATAATATCTCTAGCCTCTCGGACTTTACACGCCTTCTTTTATACGCGATTTTTCCTGCAAATTTTATAAAGTTATTTTGATATAAAAGAGATAAAACTAAATAGATTTTTTTTGAGACTTTTATGCGACCGTCCAAAAAACATCTTTTAAAATGAAAAATAATTTTGAGTAACTGACACATACATAGCTATCTATATAAAATATATGAACATGTTTATATTCTCAGAAAGTTATGAAAACCGACTTCAAAACGCCTTAAGGTTTACTTTCGAAACATGTCTTTTCCGTTATTTTAATTTTAAAAACAACCTACTTATCCGACTTTAATAAAAATTTGTAGGACCATTGTGGAAGTGCACTCTATCAAATATTATTTTTCAATTTAGGTAATTAGTTGCGGAGATAAATACGAATATTCTGTAACTTCGTTATTTTTATTTAAAAAACAAACTAGTGAATTGATTTTTTTGCAAATGTTATGGGACTATCTACAAAGAATGCTCTATTATAAAAAAAAGAATTTTAGAAATTGGTGCATAAATGACCGAGATACGCGCAAAAGTATAAAATATCAAAATAGATTTTGTATATTTTTGCGCGTAAAATTTATTTTAATTTTTTTTTATTGCGCAAAAAATATTTTTTCAAATCGGTTCATAAATGGTGAACATATGCGCGAATGTACATAAAGAAAACATAAACATTCGAGTTGAGAACCTTGTTTCTTCTGAAAGTCGGTTAATAAGACATATAACGTTCCTTTTTTCAATAGTTTAAAAATAATCTACCTTATTACTCAATAGTGGCCCTAGCCGCATTATGA
>JAOCPS010745806.1:0-10408 GCA_025505425.1 Graphium colonna | reverse complement strand
GTCTATGGGCGACGAGATCGCTTACCATCAGGTAAACCGACTGCTCGTTTGTCTTCCTTTCCATAAAATTAAAAAAAAACGGAGCCTAAGTACATCTCTGTGTCGTTTGCATATATACTAGAGTATGGGAGTTGTATAGTGTCTACACTACGCAAAGGTACTTTAACTTACAGTTAGTTTCCCACTTCTAGATATTTCTTATCTCTATAATGCCTGGATATCAATGATGTATGCAACAATATATTTAGCCAATATTTTATTACATTAATTGCAGTTCAGAGTTTGTAGAAAGTTGATAGATTATATAAAAGTAATAAATAAATATTACTTTTATATAATCTATCAACTTTCTAGTCCCTTTCTATTTCTTTTGAAATTAAATGTCAATCGCAAGACTTTTATTTATTATACGAAAATTATAGCGATTTCTGTTTATGTATTTTAAATTTTTTGTTCCTATGATATGTACATAGTGGAAAGGGAAATATTGTGTTACGAGTTTCGAAATATTTGCTGCGCTGAATGTCAATATGGTAATTTATTTCTTGTTGTTTCTCAGTCGGATAATAATGGTGAATGTTTGGCATTGACTTGCATCCTTTTTGTCTTGCTTCGAAATAATTATGAACTGTTTATCTGTATTGTATCATCATCTATTTAATTTTGTAGGCTTTTTTAAACTTTATATGTAAGTTTTATAGTAAGTAAATATAAGAACCGGTCCCGTGGAGAGTTGTTGTACTTATATATTTTACACAAAATAGAGAAATCAAGACGTAACGTTCGTGGAATAAAACTTCAGATATTCTAATTTAAAAAAGAAAGCAATTTTCATGAAAATTATATGAATCCACCTGGTAATCATATTCTTTTAAGTATAAAAAAACTTTGAAAATAAGAAAATAACATACTATAGAATTAAGAAGTTCTTTTTTTGAAATCTGTTGAAAAGAAAAGAAAAGTTGTAAATTATGACGAAGTTAACCGCAAAACAGAAAAATATATTGAAATAAACCTTTTATGTTCTCTTACTAGGTTTAGATAAACGACCTATTGAACAATTACCAGAAAACTATTATGAAACGATATTGTAAAAACAAAACGTTACCCTTTTCTCCTCTATTTGTCAATCTCTTTTCTGAACAGGTATTGATGAGCTTAATTGTTATCCATCTTTTATAGAATAAAACCATGGTAGCTCAGTGTCAGGGCGCTCGCCTTCAATTCTCATTACTCTTAGCGTACCTGAGTTCGATCCCCAGTGCTAGCAACAATGAATTAAATTTCTAATTACAGTATTAAGTACTCTACGGTAATAGAAAACTTGTGAGGAAACCTGCATATTTATGAGATAATACTACTATGATATGTAAAGTCCATCAATCCGCACTGAGGCGGTGTTCACTATGCCCTTGCTTTAGAGGACACCTCAGCCCAGCAGTGGGGTAGTTAATAATTAGACTCTTACATAGTTTTTAAAATTTATGGTTGAAATGAGTTTAAGGTGCACTAAAGGGTGCTAAGTGTGTATGTGCAGCAAGTAGTTATACATATAAAACTTTAAAAAAGTTACAAGTTTGCAAGTGACAGTTTTGATAATGACGTATTGATAATATTCGTAATAAAATATCGACTTAAACCGTATTCAAACAATATATTGAAACTTATTTAAATCTGCGGCTATCGACAACGGATGCATTCTTTTTCTTTTATCGATTCAAATTCAGTTTAAAGTTTTCTCAATGCACCGTGCTCTATTTATTCGTTCCCTCCACATCTTTTATTATTGAATCGCTGTAACATTGTTCGGGATTTTACCTCAAAAAGTCGAATTGATTAAATTCATACGCTCGGAGATGGAGAATTGTAATAGAAAGTTATGTTTTCTGGTTTAATACTGCAGATATCTTTACTCAGCGTTTTGATATTTGACTACAGTTTCTATTTCCGAGCGGAAAAAGAAAATAAATATTATTTTATATCATTTTTCCTTTATTTCGTAAGAATTATAATTCTTTATACTTTATACTGTATACTATAGATTTTTTTTCAATACTAAAAAAATAACAAGTTTTAGATCAAAAACTTATCTTTAATTAAATAATATTTGAATTGTATAATATTATTTATATTCAACTCTATGTCGAAAACCTTCAAATGTACGAAATATGTATGAGAACATATTTTTTTTAGTTATTTTTAATGTTATTTTTTTAAATATTACTTCCAATTTCCTTATTTTTTATTAGTGTATTGTAATTTTTGTTAAGATATCCCATTTAATTTGTACTAATAATAAACTCTATTAGTGATCTAAATAAAAATAATTTAAATTATTTTCTCAGTAATATAGAAACAGCCGTTGCATATCGAGAGGTTATTAAAATAAAATATTAGTATATTTTTATTTCTGGCACTTTGTTTCCTATTATATTATATATTTGAAGCCTTAAGTTTCCTTTACTTTAATAGAAACTTCGTAAATGGACATATCTTCCACTTCCTCTTAGCCTTAGTCCCAAATTACTTGGGGTCGGCTCCTAATCCAACCAGATATTACCTGAATATCAGCTTTTTACACATAGGGATTGGCAACTGACCTCCGTAACCCAATGTGATTAACTATATTCAAAAATGGATTAGTTATCAGGTTATTTGAAGGCATTGCCATCCTTTTACGACTGCTACATATGTTCTTGACAACCGGGACCGACTGTTTTTTTTTATTCCTTATTTATCCGACGCATGGTTCATCTTCACTCTTAGGCAATCGGATGATCAACCTATATTGCCCTATTCCAATCAAGAAACAACTTGAAAAAACTAATGTACCTCCGCGGGATTCGAACCAACGACCTACGATTTGTCAAGAAAGTGCCCATACCACTAAGCTACGAAGGCGCTCCAAAGTCTACGTCTCTTGAAGATAAAGAAACGTTAAAAGACTTGTCGCGTGGGTGTTGCGGTGTTTAGTTTTTAAACAGCACGGCGAACCAACCGACAGCTATAAATGAATTTATGTTTTACTAGTGTTATACATTTTTAAAGTAAACTATTTTATCTATATTATGGCTTTTGATAACAAAACATACTACAATTACATTATACTAAATCGTAAAATACGAATTGAGTAGACACTCAGAAAAATGATTACAAGTTTATTTTCACAGAATCTTACAAGTACCGACTTCTAACGAATACCTTTGATTACATTTTTTCTAAAATATCGAGGATACTATTTTGAAAGAATATCCTATCAGACAAATAAAAATTCTAAATCGGTTCATAAATGACGGAGATATGCGCGAACGTACATTAGACAAAAAAAATAGAAACATGCGAACTGAGAAGCTTCCTCCTTTTTTGAAGTCGGTTAATCAAAAAAATCTACTTTTTGTAGTTTTTGAAAGGATCTGTACACTAACAACACAATGCTGTCTTAAACGATCTTTATGTCAAATTTTTTATCGCGGCATATTCAAATACTGCAACGGTTTAATATGAAAACTTTGACTATCGCTCAACATATCGTGGATTCGGTTTCAAAACAGGTCAGGTTCATTTGTACTTGTTTTTAATTTATTAAGTACCCGGTATTGCCATAACTTGTGAGGCATATCATATATTATATAAAATCCTAACGTATTTTGGAAACCACAACCTCCTGGTATCTAACTATGGGTCTATACAACAAGGTCTGGAAGGCACTAAATATGAACTGAACGATTCCGAAATGATTTTATTAATACGTAATGTATTATAATAATACGATAACCGACTTCAATAAAACTAGCTTATTGCATAACCGTTTTTTTTTTTAATTCGTTTGTTAACTCTTGCTAATAACAGGCGCGGATCCTATTCTTCTATTGGAAATAAAATTATGGAATAGCAATACAGACAAATTTATTTTTACAAAAAATCACAAAAACCGACCTAAAACGCCTTCAAAAGTGTAGTATCGAAATTTATCTTCCTCATCCGATTTTTATAAAAATTCTGTTGGACCATTGTGGAATAAAGATAAAAAAAATATTTTTTCAAATCGGTCCATATGTTGCGGAGGCATATACGAACATTCCTTAATTTTGTAATAATTATTTAAAAAGTTTTTTTTTCATTTTATGAAACTATGTACAAAAAAATGCTTTATCATATAAAAAAAGAATTTTTAAAATTGGTTCATAAATGACGGAGACACTCGCAAAGATACATAAAATGAATTTTGTTATTTTCATTTTAAAGAAAAAATACCGAACCGATTTTCCTTAAAATTTTATGGGACCAATCCGGAAGAATATGTTTTAAGTTCAAACAATAATTTTCAAAATTGGTTTATAAATGGCGAGAATCTCCCTCCTTTTTAAGTCGGTTAAAAACTGTACAAACTTAAGCCAATAACCACTAGACCACGGAGGCAATTCCTATATATACTATTGCAAGTTTCACATATCTCATTACCATTGCTACTAACGGATAATATTACCGGAAAAGTCTGCGACCACGTCTCAGGTTCTCCTCTCTCTTCGCGTATTAATGACACGCAAATGGCACGCATGGCTAGGCAACTAAAGTTATTTTTATAACAGATGCTGGCCACTGAGTAAGGCAATGAAATGAAATTGAACTGTCCATCTCTGTTTGAAAAAAATGACAAATAATAAAGTCAAGATATTTTTTCATAATACTTCTTCAATATCTTCATCATCTGTTACTTTGGAAGTTATCCTGGAAAATACTCAAAGTATTGCAATTAAAAGAAAGTTTTAGAGAATAATACAGGACTATGCCCGAAAGTGGTGTCAAAGATTCTCATGCATCAAGATCAAAAGTATATAGTGATTATTTTCAATATTGTTTACTACCTTACGCTTCATGTATTTGATTTGTAACAGCGAGTTTAATTAAAAATATAAAAATACGAATATAACCTTACACAAATGATGGTTTACACAATCTGTCATAGAGATGTAGACAGCAATAGAAACTATTCTATAGATAGATATTTTGATTCTATCAAATATCTCTGAAACTCGGGATTTTTTGCGAAAGGAACTTCTGTAGGAGTTAATATAATAAGTCTAGTCTACAAAGAAAATATTTGAACTTGATACAACAAGTCATACAAGTATAGGCATTGACCTTTAAAAAAATTTTAATCCCATTTTGATATTTAGAAAGATTTTAAAAATGAATACTGAAAATAAATAATCCTAATATAATAACGTTTCAATTTAATTATTACCACCTAGAAACTACGTCATCACTTGTGAAAACAATACAGAAAAATATTTTTGGAATTTTCGCTTAAATACAATAAAACCATTATTTATCAATAATACTGCGAAAAGCTATTTATCAGTTTTTCGCAGTGAAGTTTCTTTATATGAAATTGCGTAATGAAACTTAATACACAATGTTATCTAGAAAAATCTCACTGCAAATAAAATTCGATCAAAATCATTTTCACCAAAGCGATATTTCACCGTTCCCGAAAACTTACATTTGCCAAGTTACAACAAATACGAAGCAATAAAAAAATCAACAACGAGAATAATGAGAGGCAGTTTTTACAAACACATGGACAAAACCCCACGAATGGCACTCAATAAAAAAGATATTATAAGGTAGTCGGGAGTCCAGGAAAAAACGGGCCCGAGATGAGAGTTGTATTACCCAAATAACATTACAGTCAGATAGCTCTTGTTCATTGGATAATGGACCTTAGCAGTCTAATAGTAATGATTTACTCAGATTTTTTGATGAGAATTCATCTTGGTTAAGCTTGTTTTTGTGTGTGTGAACAGGTTTGATGCGTATTCGTTAGGTCTCGTAATTAGAGCAGGTGTCCGATGGACCAGCTCCGTTTTTTATCATTATACAGTATCCAAGTTTTATTTTTATTCCCATCGTCTTATAGTTTCGGGGAACTCTGATACTGTATTAATATTGTATGAGATGTTTACTCATACTCGTATAACGTAAATAAACAAGAATAATCGTTCGATAAACGTAATCCTCTCAAAGATTTGGATTTACATGTATTAAAAGTTAAAAAGGGTCAGCTCTTGGAGGCCCTTCAATTTGTATGTATAAACTCAGATACCAGTGTGATGAAAGAATTTTATACTTTTTATAATGGGCTAAGTTCCTTATAATTTATTTACTTTTGCCTATATGGCATTGTGGATTTTGAATAAGAACTTCGTTCCATTCGCTAATTTGATTAGTATATTATATATATTTCGACATCACTTTTTATGCCTACCTAGTCAGGTCAGTTTCCTTTATTTATTTTTGTCATCAGTTTTTATTTTTACTATCTGATTTAAAATTATATAATGCCTATTTAAATTTATGTAAAGATGTAAATTGTATTCATATGCCTATCTAAAAGCAGAAAAAAGTAATGTCTATGTTAATTGTTTCAGAGAACTTTTAGACGATCTTAAGTTTTGTCAATAATTTCCATTCTTTGCAGTTCAATTCCGTAAAATTTAAGGAGTAATTTAATAAGGCATAATTTTAAAACGTTCGTTTTACGGTCTAAAACTCAATACAATTGTAACATTGAGAAATGCATTATTTTTGATTGTTATGATTAAATAATCAAATGTGTCATATATGTATAGTATAATCGGAGTATTACAATTTATTTAAATTAAATGCAATGATTTTTTAACGCATATAAAGCCCTAGCCTAACATTTTTTTATTTTATTTTGTATGCGCCATTGCAATTTAATAATATTTACCTGTTTTGATAGATTAAGTTTTGTAACCAAAGTTAAAAACTATTTCTTTATAAAATCACTTTTGTTTTGACGATGACCAAAGTTTCGCAAATTGTATGAAATTATTATTTTAGGATTTTTTTACAAAGTAGAAATTATTTTTTTCAGTTAAATATACTATAAATGTTAACCTCTTCTCACCTTTTAGGCTGAATCGGTTGTAATGTACAAAATACATTAATAACTGATTTTCACAACATTAAAAAATTTAAGGTAATAGAGCATAACATCTTTTCACAGATTTTGGTGTTCTTTTACGGCCGCGCTCACCCGGGAAAGTAACAGCGCCATTTATAAAATCGGCATAAAGCAAGATAACTTTTAGGGATGCTTGATGGTCATGTCTACTAATGTCTTTTCCCACTCTTACCCTCTCCAAAGTCGAAATCCCGACCTCATCCTATCGAATTAACCTATTCTATTCAACTTCCCAGATTGAGCACTCGCAACTGCGATGGCGACGGGGTCGCTTACCATCAGATGAACCGTCTGCTCGTTTGTCGTCCTTCTCATAAAAAAAATATCAGTAAAAATGGAAGTTTCTTTGTGTTCATAACGAAAGATTATTTCCTTTTTCTGTATATTTAAGTGAAACAGAGTATTTAAACGTATTGTCTATATAACATTACTTATTTGTCAGCTAATCCTGATGGTTTTAAGCGCCTTACCTACTCGGCTCCTTAATATAAAAAAGACAGACAGAGAAAAACCGGTAAATCACATACAATTGCAATTTGCCAATTTCAAATTATTCTTAGTATTAGTTCGATTTAACAAACAATCTGTTTGTCTTTATTGATCAAGCGAGAGAGGATTTCGAAGTAGAGTCGAAGCGAAAACACATTTTGTGTATGTAAGTTCCGTGTTAACTCTCGAACCAGTATTGCTATTTAAATGAAATCTAGAATATATGTAGACAATATTAGTACTAATTCTAATTTCGTTAGGCATTAAAATCGGGTAAGTGCTTTTGAGTTATTGAAATAAATGTTAAATTAAATAATCGCAAGGTTTCATGCCGAACTTAGTAGTATTAGTTATGACTTTATCATGTTTTTTGAATTTACGATTTGCATGGAAAATACCGTTATATCAGCTAATGGATGTTTCTGGCCGTTGGCAAAACGAAGGTAATCCTGTTGATGCCGGAACGCCCACGGACATTCTTACATACACAAATGTGAATTGATAACCTCGGTACACCGGAAATATTGGATAGATATTGATTCTCGACGATTGTTCTATCTTGAGTTGAAATTCTAGACATCTGAACTATTAATAAAAGCGAAGTGCTTGGATGTTTAAAAATAAACTACCTTTATTTTGACGAGCTATGCTATTATAGATTCTATGAAGAGTAACTTAAGTTATCTTTTTTAAAGGCAAAGTATAAACTATTAAATACATAATTTTTTTAAAGCTACAAGTAAACCGCATACAATAGTTAGTATGCTATAAATTTTATTGAATATTTCAGTAATATTTTGTACCTATGAAACTTATATTTAGGTTATTTTAATTTGTTAAGGGTAAATACGTAGCCAAATGTATCAATATGGAGTCATTTTATTACAAAAAACTTATTTAACAGATTCTCGTTTATTTGACTTAACAGCAGTAATGTCATTATGAGGTATAACGACTTCGGAGCGTGTGTGTGTATACAGAGACAAATTACACACACGCACGCACGCACGCACGCATACACACACACGCGCATGCACATATACGTGTGTGAAACTGTCTCTAAAACGCCCAGCAAACAAACGTTAACAGTAGCCTCAGCAATTTAAAAAAATCACGGTATGTTATTATGGGATAACAACTATGCCATCTGTTGGCAAAAAGATGGCATTATAGCTAAATATATACAAATAAACGTATTTGTTCAATATCGATATGAATTAATGTATTAAACTTTAATATAAAAACAAACATAATATGACTATATTGTGACACAAATGGATATTCACCAACCGTTGAATTTTATTAGGCCAATTTATTATTTTATACGTTCTAGTAACGCAGTGGGACAAGTAGTTTTGTGGTCCAGATACATCGTAAAAGCGCCTATCGTTTAGTACATAAAGATGAAAATTGCATAATCGCAGCCATAAAAAGGCGCCTCAGCACCCACGCAGTAATACCACACAAGTTTCCACGCGTGGCCAACTTCAAAAATAACAAATGGATTCAAAAACCATTTTAAAAAGACCTCTTTTATAAAGTTTTCTGCGAGTAATGGCTTTTGATTCTGATATTTGACTTACAGAGTAAGAGGTCATTTTATACTGGCGTCCAGTGGGCTATTGTTATGACATTATGAGTAAAACACGTGGCCTGATGAAGCAATTTGAAACCTACAATTCCAAGATGTTAGCACACTTATGTGGAGATAATAAAATTCGCTTTTTTAATAGAATTGTTTGCATGTTTTATGATTTCCTGGTAGATAATGATTTACTGTTCTTTTATCAGTTGACAGTAAATTATTCAAATAACGATTAAGTAATTTTAATAAATAAAAAGAACATACAAAAAAGTAGAAGGATCTGAAATAGGAAAGGAATGACAAGACGAAGATGATGAAGGTAATGAAAGCAGTTTCAATATTATTCTCACGCCTAAAAATGAAAAAAGATATGCAGATAAAGCCAAGGAAAACGTCGAACATACAGACATACAAGCGAACAACAATTCACTGGTGCTAAATAAATTGAGGTGTAGAAAAATGTATAAACAGCTATTATTAGATGAAATGATACAAAAACTAGAGATCACTTCATTTAAATAATTATAGCCAAGACCTGAATCTAGTAAATAGAAAACATTACTCAGTAATGTTTAATAAAAACCTGTATTAAATTGATCAATAAGAACCTTATTCAAAAGACGGCCCGTTTTTACGTAATTCTATGGTCACGATGCCAATATTTCTGCCAATTATAATCATGTGGTGTAAAGAATCCAAACGGAACTGTGGCGGCAAATGCCTTAAGTAAATAATAAATACACGAACAAGAGCGTTCACATGTTAGCGTGCTCTTATAGAAATGCGAGCAAGCTTGTTAACATACTTATGTCCCACCGGTAGTTTTGACGTCCAATATAATAGTTATGTGAGTTTCTTAACCAAGGGCATTATAATGTGGAAAAATGAGGTTGTTTACCTTACGGTAAATGTATTCAATACATCGAAGGAAACTGCGGTGGATTTTTTATTTAGTCTTTATTGCCAGTAATTTATAATTAGATATTAATAAAAAATGTAATGCAAACTTTGTTTTTGCATATAAATTATTTATAATTGAAATTTAATAACTTCTTCAATGATAATTGATCAGTTATCGATCAGCGTTGAAAAATAATGATATTTATAATATAGCTGTAAAAATAGGCTTGGAAATAGAAAGGTGAAAATTTAGGGTTGTAAGTACTTTACGCCGTATCATAATAAAAATATAAATAATAAGTTGTGTCTAAATCGTAAAAAAATATTTGGGCTGGACCACCCTTATTACTTAAGGGTATCAAGAATAGATAATGACCGATTGTCAGACCTACCGAATATACATATAAAATATCATATGAATAGGTAAAGCCGTTTCGGAGGAG
>JAOCPS010745474.1:0-10410 GCA_025505425.1 Graphium colonna | reverse complement strand
GAAATTAATTTTATTAATTTAAATTAAAACGGCGATTATTTATAATATATTTGAAAGCAATAGACAAGAACTAGCTATTTGAGCGAAATTATGTCAAACGATATCCATTTTAAAAGTTGAATAATTCTTTCGCATTCAGTAAATTATATCGGAGACAACTTTTAACCTTGAAATTACAAGATTTTTCTGAGTTAATGTAAGAGTACACACTTTAAACGTTACGATTTCTGCCGCATCGTTTTTAGATTTTGATTAGAATTTCGGATTCCAAAGAGGACGACATAGTAAAGAAAAGAGTTATAGTGCAACTACATGCAAAAGTGTTAATAGCTGATGGTTATCTTTGTTCTTTACTGCCGCTCGTTTAAAACATTTTTGTTTGGGTATTTTAAAGACGGCTGCGATGTCGCAGAAAAGATTTTCCCGCTTAGAAGTTTTTTCTCCTAGATTCCTCAGTGTTCAAAAAGCCTTATTAAAAGCTAATTTATTAATAAATGCTACATACGTATTCAGAACAAAAAAAGCAATATTTATTTTACAGTGTGAACTTTTATGAATAATTATCTCCAGTTATTAAAATACAAGATTATTGTTAAAACATGAGACTGAACTCAAACAAATAACTTTGTATATAGTACAACAAAGGATTTTGTACATAGTCCTTTTTTTAAATAATATCATAAATTAGGTAATTTAAAGGTAACGAAATAACGGAGTAATAAAAAAAAACAACCGAATTGATAACTTCATTTTTGAAAATCGGTTAGAATAAGGTGGCTTCTTTACAATAAATTAAGAATTTTTTTGGTAAAACATTTAAATAAGTCGAATATTGTGAACCGTCGCAAATTATATAATGCGATCTAATCATTGGGGATTTTATTACTCGAAATTACTTTATATTCGTTATGCTGCCACAAGTCATTCATTATATGTTTGCTACTCAACCTTTTCCTTCGAATTGGATTCTGATAATTTTTGTGTATGAATAACTGAAAGCCGGTCAATATCTTGAAAATGAGTGTTGTTGGTGTAATGGATCTATGATAACCATCCCGATTTATACGGTTTAGTCATCAAAAATTCGACCCCTCGGATACACGTCACTTAGCGACACTGCAAAACGTTTGGAGAATCTAAAGTTACTTACATTGAAGACATCTGGGGTATCAATTAATTTTATAATTTTTGTAACGAAAAGCATTTATGTAGAAAAAATTATGTTCCAAACCTGTTTATGATTAAAAAAAAATTTAATAAAATAAAAATACACAGTTATTATTTTTATATTTTTTAACATGTGATTTGAGTCAATACACAAATAGTTGCTCATACATCGAGTTATATCCTGAAGATGTTTTAGAAATGGTGTTCAGTACCTAAATACCAAATAGATCACAGAAAGTATTAAGCTTTGTGATTTATGATAAGGGTAAATTTATCTTTCGTGAAATGGAGTTATTATTTTTATAAACGAATATTTATACCTATGGCGTATATAGGCAATAAGACTATGACTCCCGCGCAACGAAAATTCCAGTCATATTTTGATTGATAATGTTGTCGTCACGTGAGCGGCATTTGGTTTGTGGTTTTAGTTCATTATCATTGTCATTCCATTTTTTTCCATGTGGCGTTGACGAAAAGTTGTAATTGGCGGAAATCATAACAAAACGACTGCTTTGATGTTATTGCTATAATGGCAATAGTGTCATTATTGTCAATAAAATGATTTTTATCGTTTATAATAACAGCGATACAGCAATTCATAGACATAAGTGATTTATCCTAAAAATTTAAAATTAAATGCCAAAAATTCTCAATTTTAATTTCAAGTTTAACAAATTAAAGTAAAAGCATTCGAAACTTGTTAAACTGCACAAAATGTCTCAAAAATACACAGTATTTGTAGGAAAATAAATTTATTTGTGTTAAAATTTGATTTACATTAAATTTCTTTATAGATCATTATTAAGAGAGCCTTATTCGTCTCATATTTTTTAAAAAAACCGCTTCATCAATTTGTTTTAAATAAAAATAAGAAAATTTTATAATGTTTGTACATATCTCTGCAACATATGAACTGATTCGAAAAAAAATACACAGGGTCTACAATGGCCCTACAATTTTTTTTATAAAAATCTGATTGGTAGTTTGTTTTTAAAATCAAAATAACGCAATACACTTTTAAGGCGTTTGATGTCGGTTTTTGTAATTTTCTGTAAAAATAAACTTTTTAATATTGTCCTTGTATATTCCTTTGCATGACACAACGTCATCATAACATTTACCTGCTGACATTACTTCAGTCATTTACTGAAAAGACTTATAGTCTAACATGAAATCGTAATCGCGATCAATATAATTATTAGATATATTTATGTGTAAAACCAATCGTCTATACATAGTCATTTATATTGAAGTTTTTGTACCTTTCCAACATTTTTACGCGAATGGATGAGCGAATATAGTTGAGAGGTCGTGAGAGTCAACAATGACATATAAGTGAGTATAATTTACTAAGTATTTATAAAATTATTTAAATTAAGAGTAAATATAATAAATTATCATTGATTTATGTCGAGATATATCTGAATGAAATTAAAAATTTGGATTCTATAAAATGTAGAAAATACGTATTATCAGTTCGATTCGTTTTTGTTATTGCAATATATAACAAAATGTGTACGTAAAAAATGTTGGCACGCAGTCGTACCCAGCAGTCACGGTTTTAGAGGTTTTATTGTGTCGTTTGCGGCTTACGTGTTTTTATGCGGAATGTAATATTTGAACTCTGAAAGTATTTATCACTATATATAAGGTGTAACCTTTTACTACCAAAAAGGATTTGTATTGACAAATCGTGTAATTCAACTTAGTATATTAAATGAGAAATGATAAGCGTTTTTATTTATTACTGGTATGTTATTCACTTTTATCAAAATATTACTGTAATGTGCGATAATTGAAAAAGTTTAATTATATGTATATAATTAAATATTTTCAATGGATTATAATACGGAACTTATCTTGAGGATAGCTTTTATTAAAGAAACTGTGCAAAATCTATTATATTCGTATATGTATTCTGTTCTTATTTTTTGTTGTATTCACGCATGTGTGTATTTAAAATAAACATGGTTAGTTTAGAATAAAATCGATTTTCATTTATGTTCATAGTAAGCATTATCTTTATAGAAAACTGCATAACTAATAAACTAAAAAATATTCTTCTAAATTATTGGTAGGTTAGAAGAAAACTATCAGAGTGTATTTTTCCAGCTAATATCATTTGAATACCCAATTAATAACCTGACTTTTATGTAAATGGTCTTATTTGAAAATGCATGGGTTTTAATAAACAATTGATTTTAATTTTGATTTATAAATGATATTCTGTTATAAACTACAAAGAAACTTAACTAAATTGTTGATTCCTTTCTTTTCGAAATAAATTCAAAAATTTCGATTATTTTTAATAAGAAGAGAAACATTCCAGTACTTCATCGGAAACCAATAAAGAAACTTGTTTATAAACACAGATGCTTGACACCTTAAAAAGGAAGGGTAATATAGCTAGGGGTCTGTAATGCTTAAGAAGTAAAGGACTGGAACATTTTGGTAGTGGAAGGACGAATAATTTACGCCACAAGTATGGGAAGGATCCAATATTAAGAGAAAAAATAATTATATGGCTAATTGCTGGAATAAGATAATTTAGGATAGGAACAATCATCCGTCGACCAATAAGATCGCATTCGACTGCATTGGATTTAATACTAAGGATGTTTTTTTTGATCTCGTTAGGGGTGCGTCAAAACATTTAAATAAGATGTGGCATCGCCCATCAATTGATGATGATTTTTAGATGTGGTGATGAAATACTGATTAAAATCATTTAAACTGATGGAACTAGGAAGGTTTGTTAATCGCGACTTACCGATTCCAAGAGTCTTGAGGAACTCCCAAATATCGGCAGAAGTTGAGGAAGTAATGTTATTGCAAATATGTCGCCGTTTAGCATTAAGTATCATCTGATTACACCGATTCCTAAACAATTTGCAAAGAAACCACTTTTCTATGTTCGCAATTTTTTATATTTACGAAATGCGCGATCTCTGCGATGCATGGGCATATGGATGCCCTCAGTAAGCCATGGTGCAGAAAGACACTTCAATTTTATTTTATTAACGGGAGCGTGAATATCGAACAATTTATTAACCTCTGTGTTCAGAATGTGTATCTTTTCGTCTATGATACCTGCTTCTACCAAAAGTTCCCACATAATTTTGGCCGCATCCTGACACAGTAGCTTAGTATTAATCCTTATGAAAGAACGCACGTGCCAAAACTTAGATGAGGGTTTAGGGGGTTTTAGGGTATAAGAAAGGTAAATTAAGCCATGATTAGAGAAGCCAGGAACTGGATGTTGTCCATGAGGGGAAATCATCGAAAGATTAGATTCCATGATTAAGTCAACCCAAGTTTTCACCGGAGAGGTTATGGTTAGTTGGTTGATGTGGTAATATGTGAAAACTACTTGAGTCAACAATTTGCAGCAATTTCAGAGTTCGATGGGATTTAGGTGTCAGGAACCTCCTGGTATTGAAATCGTCCTTGATGACGTGATGAACATTTTCTGAACTCACAGATTCTAAGACCGATTCGAAGTCGGGAAAAATTTGACTTGGTGATGGCAGTATACCACACCTACGACTATTTAAGCACCTTTGAGTGTGACCTTAAGAAAAAGATACTCAGTGGAAGCTGAGTTGTGTTGTGTAGAGGACGACAAAACTTTGTATTGAAGATTACATCGTAGTCAAATTGCAACACCCTCTCTCCCCTTCCCCATATGGTTATTCGAAAGGAGAACGAAATCGGTAAGGTTGTAAATACAAGCAGAAAGGCAACTCAGGCTTAAGCCAACTCTCGGAAATCAAGATACACGTGCATGCACGTTGCAACTGGAAAACCCGTCACTCAACTCGCTAAAGTGGCTTGGAATGCTTTGAGATTTGATATAACAAATATTCAGCTTATTAGGTTGTATAGAAAATTTGTTGCATAAGAAGTCTCCGAGAAGTTCGCTTGACAACGTAAAACTATCATAATCTAAAGTAGCAAATTCGCTAAGAGTATAAAAAAAGTCTTTGTCTGATATTTCATACATAAAAATATTAACATGTAAATATTTATAGTAATTTACTTAAAAAAATAAACAGATTTATATAAATTACCTTAAACAAATAATATAAATAAATGTGCAACAATCGATAACGCAAAATACATCCCTGAACCACCCGCCAGCTAACACGAACACATATTAAACTTAAAATCATTAACATGAAAATATTATGTTTAAATAAAACAAATCGAAGAAAATATATTAATGTAATAAACATAAAATTTAAAAGGTAATAAAATGGAAAGAAATGTAAAACAACCAAAGACAAAAAAGTACTAATTCAAAAGAAAAGTATATAACGGAACGCAAACACTTTTTATTTATGCGTCATCGTCAATGGCGTCAATGTCATACTAATCAGAATTACTATATCACTGATAAAAATAATATATTGATTGAGACCCATTTTTGTCAAAGACTTCCAGTATCAACTAGGTGCAGGCCTCTTTATCAGCCTTCGGCACACCTGGAACTATAAGGGCTTTGAAGCGATTCCTTGTATCCAGGTCATCTACTTCTTTGGCACATTCTCTGATTTGGTGCCGGAGAAAACTTGCCAAATACAACCTCTCTAAAACCTCTCAGCTCCTCTGCAACTTTGGCAACGGTGTTTTTTGGAGTTCCAACATTAGTAATCTGTACGTAAACAGTATCTAATATTTTTGTAAGAGTTTCCTCAATTCTGTACTATGTTAATAATATCTCTGATAAGTGAGACATGTTAGTTCCAAGTTATTTTATAACAAGTTAAAAAAAGTGAAGTACGTTGTTGTTTATAGTTACATATAATTTGCTGTTTATAAAAGCAATCCAAAATAAACTATTTACCACTGAATTTAACTCAAAATAACCAGAAAATTTAATTAAAATATGAGGAGCTATAAAAACGAATGTCTACACTTTTTATTCACCTACCTGAAAAACCAATATAAACAATATTCCGTCTGATCAATAAGTGGCACAATACCATATTTCTTAATGTAATTTTAAGAGAGCATGATAATATCGGTGAATATTAATATAAATAATAATGTAATTTAGAAAATCGTTTTATTTACTTAATAAAGTTAGTAAAATGTATTAATGAAATAGCATTATTCACACAACTTTCTCGATTATAAATAAATGTTTTTAAAGATAATTTTAAAATAAATTAATGGATTTATATTTCTATAAATGAATGGTTCCATAAAAGTACCACCATATCCTTGGTAAAATGATGTTTTTTTTTCTTTGTAATATCCAAAAGACACAAGTACAGATACAATGACTGCGTGTACGTGGCAAGAAGTACAGTCAACAGTATGTTTTTCTTAAACAGAAACGTCATTTAAATTAAAAACAAAATATTTATTAATAATTACTAGTTGAATAAGTGCTAGTTAAATAAAACAATTGATTTTCGGATTTGCTGCTCTCATCGAGGTGAATAATAAAACCTTTTTCCATATTAAAATTTCCATAGTATCTTTTTATTCTCTATTTTTCACATGTTGACATGTATCACGTCACATTTCTGCACTAATCTGACTTAACACTTCATTTATTAGCTTCATAATTTGTGTAAGATTTTGTTGAATATTTTGAGAAGCGATGTGATTCGAAATTCTCCAATTATTTTCTTCAGCGTTTAGTTCAGGACAATATAGTGGTAGTCGAAGAACTTTGTACTATATCATAAATTTTGAAATTAATGTGCTTTTCTTCATTTTTTAACATATCATAGAGTTTAACTTTTCTATATAAGGGCCGTAAGCAATATTTTTTTGTTCACCATTGGTAAATTTCTATTTTTGCATAAGTAGAATTTCGATTCTTTTAATTTCAACATTATGATATAAGGCATTATCAAGAAAAACGATAGAGTTTTGCGACAAGTACGGCATTAAACGTTCTTAACGCCATTTTTCATAATTTTCTACATTCATGTTGGAATGATAATTACCAGAAACAATTTTTTGCTTTGTAGGGTAATAAAGCGTTAGATACGAAACTTTGTTCCGAACCGGCAAATACAATTATATGTCATTAAAATTTTGATATTGTTTTTTTAACGGTGGACCATCTTTAACTTTCTATCTTTTTTCCTGCACGTGACTAGTTAAGATGTAGCTTTCATCGATTTTCTTATCGATATTATCGAAACTTTTTTAATAAATTAAAACGTAACTTTTGAATGTCGTGACGCACGATCACAACACCTCTATTATTGTCAGTATTTTATGACCTAACTTTAAGAAAACTGAACGCAGGGTTAAAAACCTGCCAGTATAATTAATTTTTTCTCGAAATATTATTTTTAACTCTCAGTGATAATTTAGAATATTTGAACGAATAATATTAATATTACTTGTTTAACTATTCATAATTATAAAATACAGGTGATATGCACTATGTATATATAGGGCATCGTTATGCAGTTCACTCAGTTTGAAACAGTTCGTGTCCGACCGTCGTAGCGGACGGACATGTAGCTGTACGCCTTCGTTGCGGAAGAACTCTGTGCATACTTACGCGAAAAAATCGTTTGTGCTCATCGATTTTGTGCTAATAAGTTAGTGGCAGAACTCCGTCAATCGGTGAAGTCTTCGGACTCCGCTTGGGGTCGAGACGCTGCCGCGTAACTATCCACGGCACGCACTCTGCGGACTTTGACCAACGTAGTGCGCGAATGCAGTGTTTTTGCAAGATCAAGATACTTCCCTTTTTCTATGTAAAAAGGGGCCAGTGCAACAATTTCGGGACACAACAGAGCGATGAACCAAGTTTAGAGTCAATGTGACGAATATGTCGGACGAGGAGTATTCTTCCCCGCCGTCCACACCGTCTCAAGCCCGGGAACCGGATGTGCCGAAACCGCATCCAAGGAGGAGTAAGTTACTTTCCGCCCCCGAAAGGTCGTGGATCCCGCTTCACGGCAGCCGATCCTCATCGAAAAAGGAGGACCCCATCTACGGCGGCCCAAGCAGCGCTGATAGACGTTCGCTAGTGACGGCAACGCCTCGTAGCGCTCCGCCGCAGCCGCAAAGACGGAAAACTCCAAGGCCAATCACTTCCCCGGATGCTCCACACGAAAGAGCAGAGAAGCTCCAGAGGACCGGCATCACGCCCACACCACAACAAGACCAGGAAGACGAAGGCGAGACCGAGCGGCCAGCGCCTGTCATCCATCTGGGACAACCAGAATCCCCGGACGAGGAGCCTAGAGTTACCCGGCCGTGGCGCGGTCCTGCGGGTACCGAGAGCAGCCGAACTGGGATGGATTCAACATCATATGTGATGTTGTCTGTAGCATCAGTGCCACCCTCTCCACGTGCCGTAGCCGGTCCATCTACTGGCACACCAAAACTAGCCAACGAGACCACCCCTAAATAGGGTAAGTAACCCCCAATTATAGTGGAGTGCTTCCCCAATTGGACGGAGCACTTCTAAAGGCATTACTCGGGCAAGCCCCAAACGCCACCTCATTTGGGCGCGGGATGCGTTTCCGGCCGCAGTCTGCAGCCGAGTTCCAGGTTATCCAAAAATACCTGGTAGAGCACTCAAAATCAGATCCCACCTTCGTGTGGTATTGTAACTCCCCAGCGGAGGAGAAGCCCACTAAGGTAGGAATCAAAAGACTTCCACGTGATACCTCCCCGGAAGAGATCGTTTCGGCCTTCCGAGAGATGGGTTTCCCAGCCGTATATGCCAAGATGACGGCCGGGCATTCTAGTACACCTAAAACTAGATCAACCGGCAACTTACTCGTTCCATCATGCCCACCTGCCCACTCGTGGGTAAAGATGGGCAATGGCAGGTTTCAGCCCAAGATAGAGCTAAAACCATGGCACAGTACCTCGAGAAACAATTCATTCCAAATCCAGCGGCTCCAAGCGGGATCTCGTTCCACCAACTTGTGGAAAACCGCGTACAGGCATTTCCGTCAGAACTGGTGCTGCAGCTAGCTGGAGATGACTTCATCTCGCTGGTTGAAGTGCGTAAGGCAATTAGTCATCTGCCTATGCGCAAGGCACCGGAACAAGATGGCATCACCATCCTTGCCATCCGACAGCTTCCCAAAAGAGGGGTCATGTCGCTTTGCCGACTGTTTAACGGTATACTGCGCAAGGCCCACTACCCTTCCATCTGGAAAGCCGGCAAAATCATAGTGCTACCAAAATCGGGCAAAGATCGTCGACAGCCGGCGAGCTACCGCCCGTTCACGCTGCTACCGTACATCGCGAAATTGTTCAAGAGGCTGCTACTTCGCAGGATAGTGCCACGCACATCCCTGCGTAGGGAGCAATTCGGCTTCCGCAGCGGCCACTCGACAACATCACAGCTCACCCGCATGCTGCACTACCTTGCGGCCCAGTACAACCGGGGCCGCATATGTCTGGGGGTCCTTCTCGACATGGAGAAGGCCTTTGACAGAGTGTGGCATGCGGGGTTGCTTTACAAGCTGTTAAACACCAACATACTACCTGCGATCGTGCGGCTAATGGCGTCGTTCCTAGTAGGGCGCAGTTTCGTCGTGCAAGTTGACGGTGCCCTGTCATCAGCTCGAAAGATCGAAGCCGGCGTTCCGCAGGGAAGCTGTCTATCACCACACCAAACACTGTACGTGGTGTACACCGATGACATCCCCACTCGAAAGCAACCCAAGTTAAGATGGGATGAGGACGTACTGCTGGCGTTATACGCCAACGACAGCGCGTCCTTCACGTCTTCAAGCAATGCGTTCTCAGCGAAAAAGATGCAGCGGCAACTAGACCTCCTGCCTGAATGGCTGGACAAATGGCGGATGTCGGTCAATGTTGACAAGACGTCCGCTATAATAGTAATATACGCGACGTCAGCTATAGTAAAATAAGCATCAGACGCATCCAGACCCAACCAGCTGTGAAGCTGCGGGGTCAGGTGATCAACACCACGAACGTTATGACGTATCTTGGATGCCGGATAGACCGCATGCTCCGGATGGTTCCACAGGTGAACCACGTAGTTTACCAGGCCGGAGCGGTGAGAGATATGCTCAGAACTGTCCTGGCATCCATGCTACCGTTACGTACCAAATTAGGCATTTATAAGACCTTTATACGTTCGCGCCTGACCTACGCAGCTCCAGCTTGATACAGTCTCGTCTCAGAGACTGGCAGGCGAAGGCTAGAGGCGCAGCAGAATCTCGCGCTACGAGCAATCGTGGGAGCAAAGCGATACGTCCGGAACGACGTGATCGC
>JAOCPS010745252.1:0-10411 GCA_025505425.1 Graphium colonna | reverse complement strand
AAAACCGTTGAAATGTTCTTTTAATAAACGTTGTTTTTTAAACTACAATAGTTAACGACAATGAATCGCTAAGAATGACCAGATTATTTATGTCCATAATCAATAATTTTAATCTTAGTAAATTTAGAGTAGCACACACTTTACACCATCCAGCAAATAAATTAAACAGTTAACAAACAAAATAATATTTTTGCTGTAATATATTTTTAATGTTAAGTAATGATTGGATGATTATTACAAATAGCTAAATACAAACTTTTTAGCTAGTATTTTTCTTTACTTCCAAATAGGACCGAACATGTGTTAGGATGTCGGAATGATAGAAAGATGTAGAAAAATCTCACGTTATTAAAAAGTAAAATCAAAGACAAGCATTAACTTAATTGAGCTTGTAAAATTTTACCACATATATAATGTTAAAATTGTGATTTATTATTAATTTACACTAAAAATTCTGTTTAATTTTTGCAATCCTATTAACAAGCTCTCGGTTTCACCTTCCTGTTGCGGATGAATGATCACGGCAAATACAGCATATTTCACTTTTTGATTAACCGCACGCACCCGACCAAAAATGGTGGACAAAAAATTTTCAACGCTCGTAAAGTGGCAATAGAATGTTTTATAACGATTAATAAAAAGGTTTTCTTTTTTAAAAGTTTGTTAAATTTAGTCTATATTGTAATTAAAATTTTTCTCAGCTCTCATAAGCGGTAAATGTAGGTCAGTGTGAAAGTTTCGGCTTATAAAAACATTAAAAAATTTATAACATCTCAAAATAATAACGCCTCTTCACTATGTGAAACAGCGAAGATATGTAAAGAATAATGTATCACGACGTCAGAGGTAATTTTAAATAATGAATTGTACCAGCATTATTCACTTTACAGCTTAGATATGAAAATTAATTTAGTCCGTGTACAACACCACACAGGAACGATTCCAAGTCAATTATCCTAAAATAATTTATGTAATAGAAAAATATCTACGGCTTATTTTTCATGATAAAACATTTTAAGTTGCCGTCAGACAAAATTAATTGCATATTTTAATTTATTACTTAGAAGTACCTATAAGTCATGAAATCATTGCATAAACTATAACGTCATATTATTATAAAGAATTGATTAATTTTTATTTACGATTTATAAAAAAAACATCAGGTAAATCCAAAAAAAAAAACATCGAAAAACTGCTTCACAGTAAATAACTTAATTAATATTTTACTTTTATTATAAAAGTAGAAATTAACGGTATACTATTTGAGTAAACTGAAAATGAAAAGTTAATTGAGAGAAATCACGTAATTAAATCCGTGCCGATAAATCGGTGAAGCTCAGTAACGATCAATTCATTTTGTCGACACTATTGGAGTCACTTCAATGAATACGGGGCAGTAACCATCGGACTCTTGTGCGAAGTTGATAAGAGAACTTTTTTATTTACTCTTTAACTCTCGCACGAATGTAAAGGGTTGTATATGAAAAAGCTCTTTCCTGTAGCAAATATTGCACTACGGAAAACTTTTGGTAACTTATTATTATGTAGGAGATACATGTATTTTTTCTCGTCTGGCTGAGACGTTTTAACATAAATAATACACTAATTAAATATACATAATGAGATATATTATTATATAAAATAATAATTATTAAGGGACATTTTTCAGGTTTCGATTAGATTTCATAATAGAACGTTTATATTTCCCATAATAGATTGTACGGTATGATAGATATTATCCGTTATAAAGTACTATTAAATCAACTAAACCTAACAACATGTTTACAGTGTTAGATTGTATAATCTTAAGTAAAGTAAATCATTTGAAAAACATTATCGCTATCCTTCCAATGAATTATATTATTCGTCTTTATGCTATGGAATTGGAAATAAAAAAGAATATCTGTTAAATGTTTATTATTGTAATGAAAGTTTTCTCATCCATTTAACTACTAGGGACTTCATCCTTGTCAACTGCTAGTAAATGAAATCGTGGCACCTAATTTTTCTATATAAGAAATGATTTTATCTGAGGCTCTAGTTTTGTCTTAAATGTAGTATCAAGTTTAGAGGAGTTTTTGGCATACATTTCAAACAATATTTAAAGTACCCGTACTCTTTTATATAATTTACCCAAACAGTACCACGTTAAGAGGCATTCTTAACACTTCCAAGTGTTCCACGCAGCATGCAGACATAAATCAAATGTACGAATAAAACTGAAATTGGTTCTTTATTGTCAAAGCATATGTTTTATGTCTCCGAATAACGTCACTTTAAAGTATGTATATTTGTAGCAATTTTAAATATGATACGAGTTTTTTTTTTGTTTTTAAATGACATTATTGAATCTAGATATGATATATTTAGTCACAAAATTATTTACTTCATGTTTATTGGTATTTATTTCCTAAAATACACGCGAAATAAAATTTACAGACTATTTCCGATCTGTTATATGGCGTAGTTGCTTCACTCACAACAAACATAAGGCAAAACTATAGATTTGTACGTAAGTCTATATGAAATTATATCTTGTTAATCAAACAAGAACACTTCATTTAATTTAAAGGGCACCCAACGTTAAATAACCAGAGTCCAAAGTGTCTTAAATGGATACACATAGAAATAATCTGAGGTATCAATGCAGCAATTTCTCTATTTAAGGAAACTGTAAAAACTGCGGTATTAAACACAGCTTGCAGAACACTGAATAATCGGTTTATAATAACTAATAATTCTCGCTACAAAACAGACATTACAATAAAGTTCAATATCTACTGCGCAGGATTGCCTAGAGTTAACTATACGCAACAGATACTATATATACTCTGGGCTCCAGGCCAGAATTTATTTACGATGATTTAAGTGATGTATTAGATATAATATTAAAGAATTGTAAGTTGTCTATGGCAAACGTGTGTTTAATTGTAATGTGAAAGAAAATAAATGTGGTTTTAAGTAAATTGGCAAATAATAAGATGAGAAATGTGTTCGAAGAATGACAAGATATTACACTAGCGGCTCCGACAGATGTTGTTCTGCAAACAGGTCTTTAAGTCGAAAATTTCAAACTTTTTTTAATAAGCTGTAATAATCTGGACCTAAAGTTACTCTCAACGCGCCTAAGACGTTTTACTTAAAAAAAATATTAAAAAATAATCTTCACTACTCGAGGCAAATGCTGCAAGGACACTTTGAAACCCCCTTCCACCCTAGCTGTGAATTTCTGCAAAATCAGATGATAACATTCAAATTTCAATGCCGTCCACTTACACCTTGAGATGAAAAAGTCGGCCTAGCTCTTTTTGACTGAGGCTCACATATCCTCCTCGGAAGACACTTATCTCCGTTTCCAGGGGTATGAATTGAAATATTTATATGTGCGCTGCGCTTCTGCACATGTATGTTCACGTCAGAGAGGATATCTATTCTCGACGTCTCGGCAGTTTTGAAGGCAGAGACCTATCCACAGTATGGCTACGAGTTGACTGCAATGTCCATTTTTGCATCTATGCGTGGCTGTACAAGTCTTATAGCTATGATACTGAAACTGACTGACTCTTTGACCATCGGTGGCACGTAATCCAGGCCAAATAGCTTGGATTACGTGTAACCGATCATGCGGGGAGATCTGTCCACGACTTGAACCGTGGCGTATGATCTGACTTAGATGGTGATAACGCCAAGCGAATATTAGAAGTGTTGAATCATATGCCTTTTCTGTACGACTTTCTACTGACCACTCATTCATATAATTACAAGATCTCAGTCGTCGCTCCGATAGGCTCTTCCAACCATAGTCTAATCTGGAGTGAGGAATCTATTACACGCCCGTCTTTTCCACTTGGATATCGCCGTGTATGATTGGGATGAGATGCAGTCTTTCTTTGCATCCTACCCCCGGAGGCAGATTTGCCAACTGCTTATCAGTGGAAGATCCAAGCGCTTTCATCCATTCTATTGCCGATGTGGTGCTTTAGGATATGAAACTTTATATTCTATTCTTTGTCATCCCTATCGGTGGTAAGTCCAAAGCATGGTTCAGTCAGTCATGCAAGAAGGCGCTCTCTTCTCGCTATAAATAAGAATGCTATCGAGCCTGGGCCACGACGGCGGCGTTTTTTGATGTAAATACCCAAGCATTGAAAAAGGAGTAAAATTTTGCCTCCAGATCGTTTAAAGCGTCTTGGCCGCAGCAAAGTGGTAAAACATTAGCGGAATTGGCGAAAGACTAGTTCGTCTGCCTTCGAACACTCGCGCGTTGTGGTCTCTCGTCAAATCAGTCCAAAGGAACTGCTCTAATGGGCTGCAATCGATGGACGGAAGGAATTGAGAGCAAGTGGAAGCCTTGGCAATTAGTTGGACGTAGCGAAGGCCTTCGATCGGGTATGGCAAGCACTCTTTTACAATATCACTTCTTACGGACTACCTGAAAAGTTGTGCGAATGGATAACCAGCTTCCTTGCAGATCAGAACATCAAGGTCGTTGTCAACAGTGCATGCTCCAACGCCAAGAATGCGAACGCTTGTGCCTCATAAGGCTTTGCACCTTAATAATTTGTAGCGCATTAGCAACATTGATTGTTATGCAGATGACAATCGACACTTTGTATACCAGCCAGGTGAATATTTCTCAAGACCGAGCCCACCAGTGCCGGAACAAACTTGTGCCTGAAATCGAGACTTTGCTTGACAAAATATCGGATTATGGTCGACAAAATTAAGTCCATTTTAACCCACAGATTACACAAGTTTGTGCATTCACCGGTCAAAGGAAATCCTATGTCGTAACTCCTCTTTTTCAAAAACACTTTCCTGGTTGCTACAGTGCCGATCGGAATTCTTGGCGGTGACATATCTAACGACGTACAGTTTCGCAGTCACTTGGAAGGTTAAGCCAAATTAAGCCTTTAAAAAGTTTGGCGTCCTCAGCAGAGCGCGGCAGTATTCCAGACGTCAGACCACCTGAATATAAAGCCTTATACAAGGCGCAAGAGCTACTCGAATCGTCCAGCCCTCTCCGATCAGCTTGATTCTACGACGATCGATTTACCACGGAGAAAGTTCAGAGGAATTGTTCAGATTAATAATATAAATTTATGTATATATGTATAGATATATAAATATACAGATAATAGAAATGCAAATAATATGGAAAGTAATAAAAATCTATGGATTACTTAATTGACAAAAGTTTTTAAAACTATTGTGATAAAGGTCTAGTTAATATCCTTGCAAGAAAGTTTAGGATAATGCCAAAAAATAGCTATTCTTGGGATACAAAATTTATTAAAGATCAATATCATGATAAAATTCACAGCTAATAAAAAATAACATAATCCTAGAGAAGAGGTCATCGATAATTAAATATATGAATGCTAAAAAAAGTCGAGCTTTGGATGGTATTTGCGCCTGGGATACAAAAACATCACTTCACTAATTACCCCAGTTGTTACTCATTTAATAAACGTTTCTAATATAAATTCTGTCTACCCGGATAAATTTAAAATAGGCATGATACGTCCAATATATAAAATTATGTGTTTACTAATTTCTCACAATTATACACCTATTACAATCATATTGTGCATAAATAAAATTATATGAAAATATAAGGGAAAAAAATAAACAAAATTTAATTAATAACCAAATTATACATAAAATACAATATCGCTATCAATCAATGTTCATCGCAATTACTTTGTAAGTTTAGGAATGAAGCCAATAGTTACTTTAACAGAAAGAAACACTACAACAACTACGACTACTTCTTCTACTGTGGCTCAATAACCCGAAAGTGAGTCCTGGCCTCCGATAGGAGTTTGCACCATTTATGTCGTTCCCGTGCCGTTTTTCGTCCGCGGCTTGAAGATCGCACAGACCAGATTTAACAACGAGAAAGGCAAAAGAAAACGAAAAAAACACGTGTTAACATTTTTTGTCGATTTAAGTAAGGCATTCAATATTATGCCAAGTTAACGCTGAAGGAAGAATCGCTTTTAGAATAACTCAAAAATTGTCATCACTGTCGATGAGAAATAGTTATAATAACAATATATAATTAATACTTTTAGCAATTTCATATAGATCAATGGGGGCACAGCTCAAGGCCCAGTAATAGCCCCGTTTGAATATTTATTATACTGCAATGATATGTGTAATACATTCAAAGACAAATATTCGATGTACCAGTTTGCAGACGATTCTTCTTCTAGTCGCCGTTAAAAACTTAACTAACACACCAAATCAAATGGTGATTAACTTCAATCTTTTATGCAATATGATGTTGAACTTAAAGATACCAAAAAAGTGCTATTGATTAAGTAAATCGGTGGGCAGTTAACGAGAGCGATTCAATGATTACATTAATTTAAATATTGAATTGGTCTTTTTTAATCAACATCCGGAAGGTTGCGGAGTGCGTCGAAATTATTTATTGGATAGGATTGAGTTGGGATTAAGGATTTGGAGGGAATAGAAATGGGAAAAGAAAAGAGTAGACATAGCCATCCGGCATCCCCAAAAGCCATGCATAGTTTATTTTATGTCAATTTTATAAAGGGCGGTGGTACTTCTTCGGGCGAGCGTAGCCGCAGAAGTGCACCCACCAAGTGAATCACCAAGAGGTTGTATATTCTACACAGATTCTTATTCACCGATATTTTACCAATGTAGACATTTTTTTAAGGTCATGTTACTAGTTCTACTACTAAAAAAACTCAATTTTACAATCAGAATCAATATTGATTGGCTGTTGTAATTTTCCTTAAAACAAATTTTTGGGAATATTGTGTTAGTTTAAGATATAAAATTACATACCTCTTATTCGAACTAAGTTCGGAGAAAAATCTGCGTTCCGTAGTTTTGCTAACTTTTAAATGGTAAATTACTATGGCAACACTAGTTACTTTTGCATTTTCTTGAAACCTCGGCTTTTTTATCTATGTTATAGAAGCAATCCATAAAGAAAAAGTCATTTAATTAAACTTTGTAGCTAGTGAAGTTTTTGAAACATATTTCAATGATATTTCTCTTTTATTCGTATCGATTAACATCATTATATAGTCTGAGCTGATAAATTAAATAAAAAAGTGATCTCACTTAAAGATGGAGCAAAATAATATAGTTACATTGTCATGTGTCTTTTAATATTTAGATATATGCTTCAAACACCAGATATGGTATATGTTTATATACTATACTTATTTTTTGTTCAAAAATTGTAATTTTCCAAAAACATACTATGTTACATGCTTTGCGTAACTTAAATAAACGACCCAAGTATGAATTGGCGAACTTCACAGAATCACAGAAATATTTTTATTATTTCTCAGATATGCAGGTTTCACAAGATTTTCCTTCATCGCCGAGCATTTGGCAAATAAAAAATTAAATTGCAATACAGAAATTAACAATTTTATTGGTGCTGGTAGCGGTAATCGAATTCAGGATCATCTAGAGTATACTTACTCACTCTTAGCAAGTAGAATTAAAGGCGAGCACCCGGGTACTGAGCTACAACTGCTGTGTCACGGCTAAATATAATAAACAAATATCAAATAATCTATTCGCTATTTATAGAAAGGATTCTAAAGCTCAGTAACGAATCAATTTATTTTATCGACACCAGAAATCGATGTGACGCAGTGTGGAGAGTAGAAGTAACCAAACGGAGTCTTGCCAAATTGATTAGAGAGCTTTCCACATTACTTTTTGACTCTTACGCGAATGTAATATAGCTTGGGTTATGTGAAAGCTCCTTTGCTCTTACCAATATCACACTACGAGAAGTTTTACATAATTGAATACTGAATTGCTGGCACTAAAATTCGATTTTCATTTTCAGTAAATAATCTATGAAAATATTTTCAGTTTCATTTGTAAAGTGCCTGCAAATTTATAGGTAGGTGACCACATCTAGTATATTATATTGTTCTTTTACTTAATAAATGATCGATACATACAGTATTAAGCAGTCATAAGAATTTTTCGCTGTTGTTTCCTACAAAAACCCATATGTTAACACTGATAACGCGTGAGATGAGTGAAATAGCTGTATGAGATAGCTAATATAACTCTTAAAATTATTTTTACAGAAAATAATAAAAACTGACTTAAAGCGCTTTAAAAGTTATGTTTCAATATGTATATGCTATTTCCGATATTTGATTAAAAAACAAAAATTTAAAAAGTTTTGTGTTTAATACCTTATTCGATGAAAGATATCTAGTAATTTTTAAACTTTCCGTAATGTTCCCTTTTGAAGCAATTTACTGGATATAAATCACATCGCAGATTCATCACCTAGAATTTTTGTGTCAAAACATCTATTGTCAAATATTCGTCTCTTGTGCCCTGTGTTTGTGTGTGCAAGATGACGATTATAATCCCCTTCTTTACTTTTCTAATCCTTTTCCTATCATCGTCTTTACCCGATTTATAATATTTTTAAATCCCTGCATAAGTAATAATTTAATAATCGCACGACTACAATAATTCTTTACTTGTAAAGCCATTTTAATTCTACTGAATTAAAAAGATAATAATTTACATTAAAATGCGTTGCAATTCTAGTTATTAAAGTTATATGGTGTGTCTGCTTCTGTAATGTGACGTCATTAGCATCTTCAACCTGGTCATCTTTGTAAGCGACCATCCTAAGTGCACCTTTGTAATGAACGAACTTATTAAAAGAGACTTAAGAAGCGTTATAAATTCGTTTTGCTTGCACTAGACATAACTTTAAATCTTAAAGTATTCTAAATTCCCTATTATGTTTTAAGGTTTCTTAAAAGTTTACATCATTTCTATGAATATTTAAAACTATTTCGGTTTTACTATTCTATTGTATATTTCTATATAAATACCTTTTTAATTAAAGTATGGTCATTTTTACTATAACTTTACAAATCCCGAGCGAAGGAAATTAGATCGATTAGAAAAATAGGATGGCAGTTACAATATAAAATGCTAAAATTTTATAATGTAGTGGTAAAAATAACATCGTATTGATTCAAGTTACGTGTTTACATGTGTATGTAATTCATTCTTGAACAATGATGACATTTTCTTCGTCTTTCCATAGCGTGATATGAAATTGATTAAATGAGTTGAGAAATATTTTTGTGTCATTAGAATCCCTTTTTCACACACTTCCCTGTCACTGATCCTATTAAAATGTGCCAGAAGATATACCTCTTCTTTTTTTTATATCTAGGAATACTAATAAACAATACACATAGAAACAAGAAAAAGGAATCAAAATTTAAACATAATATACATATTGCAACACAACGTTATGATAACCCAACTTTAATCTGGCATTAAAACTTGAATATTTTAAAACAGATCTGTGCATTAAGTAAATGATACGATAAGCGACGCTGCTGAAAATTTAGCGTTGCCATCAACAATTCCTTAGAATTACAAACGTAACTAAGTAAAGCTAATGCAGCCAACATTTGTAAAAGCGACGGAACTTCTACTGCAAACGGGTCACATTGCATGGTAGTCCAAAAGCAAAGCGAATAGCGCTCTAATATATTTTACAAGAAGTCCGTTTGGTTCATGCCCTCCATTTGATATATTGACTCCCCTTTCAAGTCAAAAATAAATTAATTCGTAATGGAACTCTAGCGCTCTGACATTATTGCGTTGACAACAAAAACTCTTTAAATTGTGTTTTTCCGCTCCTGTAAGTTTAAAGTAACGCAAAGTACAATAAAATAAATTATCGTAATATGTTAAAATGAGTAGTCATCAAACCTGGAATAGTTTCTTAATTTAGCATAATGTATTCGGTTGCAACACAACATACAAGTTTTTTTTTCAGACTTTTTAGTAATAAATAAATTGGAATTTATAACAAGATATATATTTTTTTTAATTATCTGTATGCATTAAAATCCCTATTTTTTTCATGTGGTGTTGTTATAAATTGATTATACTTTTCAAATATTTCATTTAAGCTGCCCTAATATAAAAATAAATCCCTTGTTACAAGGGCATTTATAAACTTAAAAAATAAATAAACAAACACCTAGACCCGTAAATAATTATTTGTAGGTCTTAAATTAATTTTCTTCTCGTGGAAATCGAACCCGAGACCTGCCGCAGTGAATCTCATAGCTCACCTGCAAAAACTGTCAGTATAAATGTCCAAAGTGTATTCAATTTTAAAACTTGGACTTGACTTTTAATTGTCTTAACTTTCTCGAAATCTAATGCACAATCTTCTCATACATCACATATTACGTAAGTTAATTTAAAATTTTGTTAAATTTGAATCTTCGTAAGCCAGATGCTAGTCGAAAAATCAAAAATTATTTGTTTACCGCAATCATTCATTCGACCACGACGACCGGTCTTACGCCACCCGCATCCAGCGGATTCCCGCGACCTTAACCAG
>JAOCPS010745251.1:0-19524 GCA_025505425.1 Graphium colonna | reverse complement strand
TTATCGCGGTTTATTTTTTAATTTTATCACCCGACGTTTCGAACCCTTTACAGCGTTCATGGTCACGGGTAGGACTGCGTTCACTTGTTAACCTTGCATACCGTCAGCCTGAATAATTCTTGAAAAATTAATATTCAAGCTGATTGTATGCAAGATTTGAACCTACAACTGCAACTACAATTAAATTTAATTTCAGTTCTGCAACCCTTTTGCTATTTATTGCTCTAACGTTTACTTGTGAAACGGTGAGAACATAACAGTCGTTACATTCGTATTAAAACAAAACAACATTGGCAGTATCTAAACATTATTTGAAACACAATCTACCACAGATCCCGTGATTGATATAATTCTGATAGCAATTATTAAGGTCAAGCTATTAACGTCGCTTCTATACGAGGTATAAAAATAGGTTTTAATTTGCCTAAATATTTTTTATTACTCAATACGAACATTACAGTAACATATATATAGGTTATATACATTTTATATTTAATTAATGTCATATTATGAACATAATTGAGTATCTTAAATGATTATTTCAAATTAGGTGATCAAATATAACACGCACACACACACACACAATTGTTTCATATCTGGAGACGGTATAGTTACCGGTAATAATATATTTAATTGATGTACAGGACACAAGAACTTCATTTACATTATATAGATACTAATATTATAATGCTAAAAGTTTTTAAGACTTCTCTTCTTAAACAGTAATTCCTAAAAGTAGGCGTAAGTTTTATAAATTTTGCGCTGAAAGGACATATAGCCACAATTACTCATTTTTAAATTTATTAAGGCCTACTCGAAAATATTTAGAAAAGTTAGTTTATGTATATGTGTTAAATTATTGTCTTTGAAATTTTAATTTATTATAGAAATGAAATTTAAAGTGCCTTAAACAACACACCTGGTCAAAGTAACCTGAAAAATAATTAACAGTGAAACATTAGACAATTAACAAGAATTGCGATGTTTGGTTTCCTTCAAAAAAAAATTGCTGACATTCCAGTTTTAGTCACCAAATCAATTCTTCATTCCAACAGTCATTGAGTCAGTGATGAAAGAAAATATTAGTTAAGTTAACCTTAAATTTATGTCTGTAACCAGTTAAGATATTTTGACTTCATTTGAATTTTTACATGCTTAAAGAAGTTCTGATTCATTGGGGGATCTCTGTGACGGTGGTGAGTTCAATTACTGATGTAATTTCACTCAACCTAGCAATATATTTAACTTCCACGTTATGAAACACAGTAAAAACGTTCTGGTTTTAGGTCGAATAGGAATTCTTAACCCAATATTGTTTTAGTTGTTGCCACATAACCGAATATTATACACAACCGAATATAACACATACACACACAGGCGCGCGCGCGCGCGTGTGTGTATTTGTGTGTTTGCGTATGTGTGTGTGTAAATATTTTTTGGCTGCGATTGATTAGAAAGCTTTTGAACAATTTAACAGTGTTTTCATTGATACCATAAAATAACATCTTTGTTAGTAACACTGGAATACTGATGCAGTCAAAAGCAATTGAAAAATCTAAAAGCACTACAATTGCAAAAGCGAACGGCTCACCGGATAGTAAATGATCATGGCCTATTATGGACTTCCGTAACACTAGAGGAGTTACAACACGCAATTGAAATCGTTAACTTATTAAGGGCAAATGGTAGTGATGATTTATCACGTGCTTAAAGAAAACGTCGTGAGTAAACGTACATATCTGAGAATTTATAACAATATTTCAAAGATGTGTACAGTTATGTGTAGCCTTACCCTCTGCCTAGACAAGACCTTTGGCCAGCAGTGGGATAATTTGAAACTAGCCTGTAACTTTACCGCATAATATGCCATAATCAATACAAACTTTACAATGTGGTGGCCAAAGACGCGGGTACAGCACAAGGTAATTGTAACTCAATACAGAAGTATACAAAGAGATTACCAAAGAGGCTTATGGTGGATAAAAAATAAGATAAGCATGCTATGGAAATTAGGTTATGGATCAAAACAACTATTTAAAATTGTTAATAGAATAATTTAAATTTATTACTTTTAAAGTTTGGTACTAGAAAGCGACAGTGTCCGCCTGTGTCTGTTTCCAAATGCAAAGTGACCGTTCGAATTGACGGGCAAACGAATGAAAGAAGAGTCAATGTCGAGTGAACGATTTAAAGGTGAACATAGCATGAATGTACGATATAGAGACAATAATTTAAATAAACAAATAAAACATTAATTTTTGCAAAAATAAATCAATAAATTTAAAGTTTAATTCAAATATCGTTTCTACAGATCGCTACTCAACTTTCTATGGCTTCCTGGAAGTATATACAAAATGACCCAACATTTATTGCAATGGATTAGGGAAGCCCGGGTAAAACCTGATCAGACCATTATATTCTTTATATAATCATTTTCAAACTTAAAACATAGTCCTTTACCAAACATTTAAAGAAATAATTTAACCTGTTATATTCGACAAATCAGAAAGATAAATTCTTCTGAAAACAGTGAATCATTATTATTAAAGAAAATAATGTTATTGATTTCAAAACAAAAAAATATAAAAGTTTTCACATTAATCCCAATTTAATTCTCATTCCTAGTATGTGACAGCAGATAACGGCTTTGTTAATGCATTTGCTAGTTGTTGACCAAGTGAAATATATTGTAATTTAATCACGTCCTTTGCTACTTGTTCTCTAGAAAAATGATATTTAAATCAATATGCTTGGATCGTTTGTGATTAGTAGCGTTGTTGGCAATACTTATACAATTTTGTTTCCGAGACTTACAAGATTATTAGACATTTTTCAATTAAACAACCTTACGGATTTTATCGCGGATTATTTTTATATTTTATCACCCGACGTTTCGAACCCTTTACAGCGTTCATGGTCACGGGTAGGCCTAAAATGTTTGATGTCCTGGTGTCACTTCTACGCAGTAACTACTTATTGTATCCTTAGGTCTCACAAAGTTGTGTTTATTGCTTGAGTTTATTTTATTTATAATGGGATCCCAAGCTGATTAGGTCGGTGTTGCAAACGGTTTAAATAATTTTGTGCACGCAGCTGGGCATTTTTGTCCAGCTTCGAATCGAATAACGCCTTAACTTAAGTAAGAACGTCAATAGCTCCTCCAATGTCAACAGTAATTGAAAAGGTGCCCCTTTTCAATTACTGTTGACATTAGAGGAGCTCTAAAATATCTTCCGAAGGAAAAAGAGGATCCTATTTCGCGATCTGTTTCCTTAAACCTTGCATGCAATATTTTTCTCCGGAGTACAATCCCTAATCTGCACTTTATACTTTAATTCTGATTTTTGCAAAGATAAAATTTTTACGATATGATTCACATAATAATAAAGATAATTTCCGAAAAAAAAAACTAAAACACACAAGTGTTGAACAAAGTCAATAGATGTACTCCATCCTGTTACAAAGTGTACAATAACTACGAACGTCATGGTTGGCTTATAGGCAATTAAGCGAAAAGAAAAAATTAAAAGATACACAAAAAAAAATAAAGTAGCGTTTAATGCAAGTAATGTGTACAACTCCTGACTATTGTTCAAGATTTTCCCAATAAAATTAGAGTTACAAGTTAACAACACTTTTGTGCAAGACTGTAACGCATGACAAACAATTTTCATTTACTAACGACGTATGTAGTATTGTGAACAAAGTGCGACCATTGAAATATTTAATCGATAATCAGATAAAACTAAATTTTGACAATATTTATGTTTACTTATAATTGTCTTTTTATTTCCAAATTTTGATATTAACAATTAAAAAACAGATTTGTGCACTTTAGTTACTTGCAACAAAAAAAAACGTTTTACAACACAAAACCAAAAATATAACACGCAACTGCTACATAGTAAAATGATAATATTTAATTTGGTCTTTCTTTGGTGCACCACAAATTGTGGTCTTTTTATAAAAAAAAACAACAGATGTCAACAAAAAAAGGTATTCATTTTAAAATGGATCGGGGTTAAAGGTCATCTGGTTTTATGCCGCAGTTCAATACTCTCCTGGCGGTAGCGGTTAGTTCTGCAGTTCTAGGGCAGCGGAGCCTCGAGCTGTTCCAGGCAGTAGCGCACGTCAGGTATGGCCACCAGGGAACGACGGGGCAGTGTAGCTAGCCTTCTGGTCCGGAGAAGATAATGTTAACGATACAGATAAATTTGCACCCTGTGAATAACGTCCACAGTTAGTTTGATATTTAAAAGCCTGCATTGATAGTGAAAAATATTAGCTTCTAATCTAAAAACCTTCACTGTGCTTACTGTACCGTATGCTATCTGTGCCGAATCTACCACAATAAACCGTAACGTCAAAGTCTATTACGTAACAGTTACGTCATTCTCAAAGACTAAAAACTGTTCGCTTACATTATCAAAAATAATTAAAAGCACAAGATAAATGTGTTTTAAGTTACAAATGAATAAAAAAGTAATTGTAACACTAATGCAACTATGTTATATAGGTGTAATTAATAAGCAAATTAATTGCGTGAAAAGAACATAAGAAAAATTTTAATCATCATAGCTGTCGACCAAAAAGTATTTCAGCTCATTTTCTTGCAAGCCGTCTAGATTTTTTAGACTCCCACCTCAACTACGGGTGTGGGTTGTTGACGATGAGCCCTTTCAACCTGGCTTTTAGGCTGAGAAGAAGTTTTGGAAGTATGTTTTGGTCGCTTGTTGCCTTCGCTCATGGCTCAATACTCTGGTAACTTCGAGACTAGGTCATACAACTCGTGCTGAGATGTGATCTTCACCCGATCTTCAGAAAATTTTATCTAAATTGCCTCATTAAGAGCCCAAATGTTCTTAACGTCAAAATGTTTACGTGCACCAATGTATACGGACTGGCTAATTTTAGTCAAAAACTCACCAAAAGTTGTAAAAGACCCCTTCAGCTTTGATTTTAGATTTCAGATTCAGACTTAATTTTACCTTAAAAAAGAAATCTTTAAAACTGGTCTTGGCTGGTTATTATGAGAAGAAGAACCAAGTCTGAATCATTGCTTTAATGAAAAACCATCAAAATCTGACACGCCCATTCTCTCTTGCAAGAAAGACACCATCACTTGTTTTATATTTTCTCGATAAGCTTCAGACATGCTATGGAATAGGAATGCCTTTCAACGTTGAAACATATTCATTTTCTCAATTTTATTAAATCAGTTTTGAATTTCGCATTGTAAAATGGCATTCTAATCATAGAAGCCACAATCTCTTTAAAAGTGAAAAGTCATCCGACAGCTATGTCGGTGTTGGATTATTGGAAGCAGATGCACCTTGCAGACGGTCCTCAAATTCTGTCATCTTTTGGCTCAGATTGATTCCTAACTATTTATGTAAGTTTTCAAGATTGATAATGTTTGTAGTTATAAGTAGACAATAATATTAATCTTTTATCTATTAAAGTGATAATGACGTTATGGAGGGATGGTACATATAAAATAGACCAATGTTATTAAATTATCAAATAATTATTATCGAAATATTAAGTAGTCAAATTCTGTTATTTTTAGGCTCAGACTAATTATTAACTTATTATGTTTTTGTTTTCTTTATTGTATAGTAAAGTAAAGTAACAGCCTATTTCTACTGTCCCACTGCTGGGCAAAGGCCTCCTCTAGACAGAGGGTATAATCCACCACGCGGCCCAAGTGCGGATTGGTAGATTTCACATATTTCAGAAATATTATTTCTTAGATACGTAGGTTGTAGGTTCTATTTTTACTTATTCTTTTATAATGAGCTTGAGGTCACGCGAAGTTAAAAATCTTTATGGTTACAAACTGGTTGAATCTTCCACGCAAAAAGCTTAAGGGATCCTATAAAAATAATTTAGTAGTCATTCTTCATTGATTGTTTGGAGCGGACACAAAATAACTATAGTAAACATATATTAATTTAAGAAATTTCTCATAGTTATTAAGATTAAATAAAAAAGGTTTTTTATTTTTTCTTTTGAATTTTTCGGCGGTTTAATTATTTGTCAAAAAGTTATTCTGTTTAAGGTTATAATCTAATCATTACTAAATGTTTAAGTTTTGGTATGGTCATTGCTATGGTAATTAAGCTTTCACCCCTATTTGCTCACCCTTAGGGTATGAAAAGTTTTCTAAATTTATACGGGAGGAAGTCCGACGTATTCTATCTAATAATTTTTTATTGAAAAAAACTTTGCCCTAATTATAAAATCCAAGTCTTATGTTACAAGGGCGTACAAACATAAATGGCACAAAGACAAACACCGATCCGAAACAACTATTTGTAGGTCGTACAAATATTTGCTCCGTGTGGGAATTGAACCCACGACCTGCGACGCTGCAGCCAATGTCTTAGCAACTGGGCCAAATGGTCATCTAATAAATAATAATAAATATCATGATAAGACAGCTCTGTGTAAAGTTTTCCAAGCTATTACATAATAATCAGCAAGTGAAAAATCAATTATTCCTTGTTTTCTTATCCATAGATTTTGAATATTTTCTCCAAATTTATATAGAAGTAATTTTGAGTTATACACTATTCAATAAATTTTTTTCGTCGGTTATAAAGTAATTACAAATTTAAAGTTAAAATTAGTTACAAATTTCACTACAACCAAATCCTGCATGGATTTTTATTTTAAAATACTATAAACCATTATAAATCATTGTAGAAAAGTAAACTCCAGTATTTTAAGGGTTGGTGATTATTAACGGCACCCTATTACGGGTTAATGAAGTTTGAAATTTAAATGAGAATAATGATTAAAAACATCTCCCATTTAATAAGGCCAGAGAAGGAAGTAAAAAAATGCGGTATTATTTCTGTTAGAACAATTCTAAATTTAGTTTTACATAGCTGATTTATCAAGAAAGGCTTAAGGCTGGTAAGGCTACATAAAATTACATCGTGACCAATAGTAACGGAGCATCAATGGAAATGAAAGAAAAAACAGTGAAAATTTAGGCGGGTGAAATTGCAAGGACCAGCTGGTACTCGATATACGGAGTAGTACTATAAGTAAATCGATAAATTACTGTTACTTAGTGTGTTAATTAGTGTTACAAGGACGTTTTACAAACATAAATCGCACAAAGACAAACACCCAGATCCGAAACAACTATGTGTAGGTCGTACAAATATTTGCTCCGGGTGAGAATCGAACCCACGACCTGCGACGCCGCAGCCAATGTCTTAGCAACTGCGCCAACCGGTTACAATTATCAATCCTTCTCGTCTCAGTAGACATATAACGGTAAAATACTACCACATAACGGTAATATTTTAATAGCCATAAAAAAGAAAAATTAAATAAAGCGGATAGAATAACTTGCTTGTGTATTTCCTACGATATTACAATTTTCATCTTTGAATTTGATCAAATAGATTTGAATAAGTTTGGGTAAAAAATATTACACTGACTCATATATTTCAAAGAAAAAAATTTGAATTAGGAATAAAAAGAATTGGCGCGAAAAATAAATGGACATTATGTGTTTATAATTTGTATTTAGGCCTTTTTTAGCTTATCAGAAGACGTAGACAAATGCCGAGGTGGGTAGGAATTTCCAATAAATTGGCATCGACGTCGATAAATATACATTCCTCTTTTGTTAGATGTGTGAGGGATATATTATAAATTCGGAGAGAAAGAATTTTAAGAATTTTGTGAAGGGCAACGGTACTTCCCCGGGCGAGAGTGGCCGGAGAAGTGCAGCAAGAGATGTATAGATGTTTTACGTTACCACCTAAAAAACTGCTGTAACGAAGAAATTTGTTAACAACAAATTTGTCTCAATTTCGACTTATACAGAGCTGTTTTCTGTTCTGTTTGTAAAGCGTTAGTGTAAAAAATTCGCTAATAAACAGAAAGTTTTTTCTTCCTTAGCTCTATAGCCCTTTGTGGGCCTTAACTTGGTCAAGCAATTTCTTCCATCTCGTTCTGTTCGTAGCCATTGTACTCCAGTTCCCTATGCCAACATTTTTTGTATCACGATTTACACCGTCCACCAATCTGAGGTTTGGTCTTCCCTGGTCTCGACAACCTTCCGGGTTATTCAAGGGATTTGGGTACCCCGACTTCGTTCATCCTCTGTATGTGGCCAGCCCATTTAGTTCTGTTTAGTTTAATGTGAGAAGCCACGTGTGGTTCTTGATAGAGAGAAAAAAAAACAACAATGTAAATATTTAACGTATGAAAGTTTGATTTAAGATTTTTATCAACGTTTTAGAATTAATTAAATGTGAAATTTTGTATGTTTGTTACTTAATCACTAAGAAACGGGCGGTTGATATTTGACGTACAAGTGGTATATTTCGATTGATATATAAAAAAAATTAAATAGTAGAGAAGAATTAATAATGTACATGAAAGTAGAGTACTTTTTAAATAAAGCATTAAATATAAAAGATACAGAGTAATTGTCTTAAAATCATCAGCAACACATTTATATAGGGTGAGGAATATGTGACATTTTAAATATTTTTCTCCATTTCATACGCAGTTTTTTTTATCCATGTTATTGCTACATAAGGCCGGCAAAACAGTAGAAATTGATACTAGCATCTTATATAAAATAAACTCACATACAGGATGACTGGTGAATGACCTAAGATATTAAAGGTCGATACTCGATTGCCATCATATTTGTGTAATAACATTAGGTTATAACCAAATATTGTATAGTTATAACCAAATTTTCCAATAAATTAATGAAGTGTGACGGCTGTGACCAACTGATCAGCACGCGCCAGGCCGACGACGCTCTCCTCGGTATTCTGTTTCGCTCTGGCCACGTCGTGTCTGCTCGGATGAGCATAAATTACGTAATAATTATTTAAAATTTAGATTATGTTTACTCAGTGATACGTCTTATAATATTTTTTTTCTTTATATAAATGATCCCAAAATATGACGTCTTAAAGCATTGAAGGTGGCTCACCCTGTATAGTCTGCCAAACCTAAGTTCACTTATTCCTTACACAGTATTCTTCAGATATTTCAGTACAGCATGACGTAGACTGACGCACGCGTGTACGACACCGATAAATTCGTATCATCGCCAATAAATTCCCTTTAATTGGGACCATTATCGCTTCCGTACGCCGTTTCACTTGACCTCCGATCGCTTTACGCTCTTCCTTGTTTGCTATGCGAATTGTATTCGGGAATGAGTTTGGAGGTAAGGCGACTTTAACGTATAGAAATAAGGTCTAAGTTAGATAAACAAGGAAGGATAGGCAATGTAGAATTTAATGTATCGGAACCGAAAATGTGACTTCCGAAAAGAATCTCATAGAAGCACTCTTTGTGTTCGAGTGTTCTCGTATTGATAGTAACAAACGAATGTGTGCGTATGCCTAGAATGCCTAATATAGGCTACGAAGGCACGCACACATTCAGTAGTAATTACCCTTGTTTTACAAACCAAATGTCGCGGGCTCAAATCCCGCGAAGAAACAATGACATTGTGTTGCTGTTTAATTGTGTTGTGCTTAGTTCGGTTAAGGCAATGCGAAAAAGTATATGTAAAATTTCGGTTCAGCGCCTGATCTTCCTTTATACGGTCTACGGTCGCTGCGGTCTATCATCCGTTCAGCTATGAAGTGGCCGCTTCCATAGCCTAGAGGTATGAGCCCTTGCTTTGTAAACCAGAGGTTGTGTTCAAATCAAATCCCGTGGGGGAACAATAACTTAGTGTTGTTGTTTCTTGGTTGGATTGGGGCAATGCGGGCTGATCACCCGACTGCCTGAAAAGAAAAATAATCCATGCGTCGGATGGGCATGTTATAAGTCGGTCCTATGCCGGATCTCTTTTCGGTCGTGTCGGATATCCGTCCCACCGGGCTTTGAGTCAAGGAACAGAGGTGCACCTGTGTCTGGGCGTACATTTATCCACTATAATATCTTCTGCGCAGTTGGCTGATCTTTGAGTAGATCGGCCGCCGTGAAAATGAGAATAGATTTGCAACTTACTTGAGAGAATTTTAGAGCTGGTGGTGGCAGGTAAATGCGAAAATGAAATATAACGCATATAGGAATAGACTTAGAATTTACTTTAGTGAAGGTTTCACTGAAGGTTTGAATATTAGCAAGCACGCTCAAAAAATGAATCATAACAAGTTATAACTTGCACTATCTCTAGTGCTCTCTAACTAATAGGGAGCGAACTAAAAGAAGCACTATTTTTATAAGAATAGAGTTCTAACTTGCTTAATTTAATTCAGAATTTTAATAGTGAGTGACCTTTTTCTTAAAAGCGACCGAATTCGGAAATGAACCCTTACATCTATAGCAATAGAGTCTTGACTTACTTGAGCGAGTTCTGGTGCTGGTGGCAATGCGGGCAGGGCGCGCGCGGAGGCTCGCACGGCCCTTGCACCGCCAGCAGCCGCTCCTGCGACGAGCATTGCGACTGCAACAGGGCAAAGGGTACAGTGAATCTAGATGTCCGTGTTATGCTGATAAAACGACGACTGCATGGGAGTACCCAGGGTTATTTTCCAATGTGGGCACTAAAACATCCTGGGGCGTGGGTACTAAGACATGGGGTAAGCAGGGCCCACCCCCATGCACGCCCATGGATGACTGGCTGACCCAGTTGCTAAGCGTCACGGGTCGTGTGTTCCATTCCCATCAGGACCAATTATTTGTGTGACCTACAGATAATTATTTCGGATCTGAGTGTTTGCATATTATGCAGGTAAAACGCCCATGCAACACATGGTATAGAGTTTACAGTGGACGTACGTCAGGACAAACTGGGAAAAGAAGTTGGTAGAAAATGACATTTGAATCTGGCCATATACAGGGTGTACGTGGAGACAAACTGGGAGAAGAATTTGGTAGAGTAATATCTTATAAACAGCTCTTGCTACTCGATCGGCTTGACCGGAAAAGATCCACACAAAAACGAACATAAAGCGTACTTTATCGTTTTGCTTTGGGTCTGAGGAATGGCCGTCTTTTTTTTTCATTTGGGAAAAATCCTTGTAAGGACCGCTTTGTGGAAGCACCGGTGAAAGGAACCAGGGTACCCACTAAAAACCCACGTTGCGCCTTCTCTGTCCCATGGGCTGGAAACACGGGAATAGGAAGACGCCATCTTCCACACTTCCAATGGTAACAGGGGTGCCCTTCCTATTACAATCCTTAAAAAGTTTCCACTTCTGAAAGTTGTTGTAGCAAGAAAGGTGACGAAGGAAGACTAAATGATGTTTCTTTACGGCTGGAACACACGAACAATTCTAACAATGTTATGATTGCCCATTAGTTATCACTTCACATCAGGTGAATTGTCAATTTCCTTTATGTATAAACTATTATGTATAAAGTTTAACCTCGTCCTTTTTACAGCCCAATTACTATTCAATTTCATAGATTACCAGTGACCCATACCAACATCGCTAACTACGCGCAGTTAACATTAGATAATTTGCTAATTGTCCATAATAAAAAGGATTCTATGATGATTCGTCTATCAATTTCAGAAGACTATAATATTGCATTTTTTATTTTACCTTAAATCTTAGCTTACAATTACAATCTCAAAGTTGCAAAAACCTAGCAGCAGTTTAATAAGCCGTTATATATTCACGTCATGTAAAAACATACACGGAAACGGGGAGCGTTTTTGACAGAGAATAACAAACGTGCAGGAAGTAGTTGTACTCAAATAGTTTTTCGGTCCTATTTAATCCGACCTATCCTTTTTATGTATGAATTAAAGTATCTTCTATAATTGTCTGAGCTCCTGATGTATCAACGTCCAGAAGTAGAAGAAGAAGTACACTTCTTCTTGTAGTAGTGACCTCAGAAAATGTCAATTCCAAAACCACCCGCTAATATGCAATGTCGAGATCGATTTACGTACTGCATCTGGCTATAGACTTTCAAGATATCCAATTTCCAACACATCTCGCAATTCGGACGTCTTGTAAACACAGACCATAAGATATGATCACTCTCTGCAAAAAGTGCTTTTTGTGTCAACCTTTTTCAGCGTTTCCTACTTCTCCAAGACTGCTGAAGAAATTGTTCATCCAATAAGCAATCGTTGCCTAGGTTGTTATGCTACCTAGGCAACGATTGCCTTTTGGATCAACAATTTACAAGATATAAAAGAATAATGAATTAAATACGTGTACATACATATAGTAAATATTTCAAATTGGTCGAAATATTCAATCGATTCAACGCGTGAACAAATTTTTAAAATACAAGACTTTTGTGTAAAAATAAAAAAGTGCACCCAGCCTATTTTATTGTTTTTGCGTTCTCATTTGGTGCAAAATCATTTGCAAAAGCAAAGCGGTGCGACGCATTGGCGAGTTTTTTCTACCTTACACGTATTTAATTAATTACCCTTCTATATCAATTAAATATTATTTACCAATTAAATTAGGTGTCCCTGAAAAAAAAAATACCCAAAGCAGGCGTACTGATCGATAACTAAATACATAAACACCGACTCTGAATATTTTATCACCGTCACGAACCAAACGATGTTGTGCCGCATATCGATATCGATAAAGCTGACGCGCGTGTCCGTCAATGATCGAGCGTTTATCGTATCTATCGGGATTTGATCGATGTTCCCATCGTTGTTTTTGGACGCGGTGAAATTTTCCGTTCGAGCGTAACGGTGACTGTGTATAAAATTAACCGCCTCCGCCGCCTAGCGGTATGGGCCCTTGCTTTGTAAACCGGAGGTCATGGGTTTGAATTCCGCGGGAGAACAATGACTTTGTGTTGTTGTTTCTTGGTTGGATTAGGGCAATGCGGGCTGATCTCCCGATTGCCTGATAAGAAAGATGATCAATGCGTCGGATGGGCATGTAAAAAGTCGGTCCTGTGCCTGATTTCTCTTTGTTACACTTTTGCACTATAATATCTCATACGCAATTAGCTAATCTCGGAGCAGATTGGCCGTCGTGGTCGTAATTCGGTCTGGAGGACTTTATATAAAATTCGATATTCGTACTTAAATTCTTCTCCAGCCACATTTCCTCTCATTTTCAATACTTCAATATCTGTAAGGTCAGTAACAAAAATCTTGGTTCGACTCATAATCGCCTACTATGTCCTAAATTGGTTTGCGGTTGGTTTATTACAAGTATATTTTTTAAAAGAGATTAAATCGCGATGTATATTAAATTCTAAACTGCCTCACGTTGTACTAAACCAGTTGAGTTCGAAATATAACTATATTTCTATGTTTGCGTGTTTAGATTTTTATTACTTTATCACGCAGATACGGATGCATAAATATTGATAAAATTATTGATATACGCTCATTGTTAGTTGGATTCAAATCAAAATATCTTCATTCAATGGAAGTATATCACCTGCTTATTTATTGTCATAAAAAAGACCATCAATTCGAAAAGAAAGCCACTGACCTGAAGAACTGGCGTAAGAAACTAAGCCGGACAAATACTTTTTTATAAATACAATATTTTTCATTTAACTTGAAAAAGCCTGGATCGAGCAGTTTATTACGAGGGTTTTCTGTCATTCAAGTAATCATTAATATTATAGTGACCTATAACACACAAACGTTCCTTAACACATTTATTGAATTTATTAACGAAATCATTTTGAACGTTTTCTGAAAAATGCACACATTGTCCCATAAAAGATTTACGTATCTTCTTTAGTCTTGTTACAGAAAGAATTTTGTTCCTATAATTTACGTTATGCACATCATTATATGTTAGGAATACATTCTTATGTTTGTGGACATAAGTTTACAAATATGTACTGGGACGCAACAGTCAGTCTTCATCTCTATACAAGTTTCTTCATGATTCTTTGAGATCCAGGTTACAGAACGAAGTTTGTAAAACGAAGACGGTATTTACATCAATAAGACGTTATTTAATCAGTGGGTGAACATATAAATGGATTTAAATATAAATAGATGGTAATTCAACCGAAGGTATTGTAAGGGGTCCTATAAATAAATATATAAATTTTTACCACTACCTACATTTCATTCATGTAACATAAACAACCATTTATTGATTCAAGTCCGATCCTATAATACAATCGTGTTAAACCATCATTTTTAAAGCCAATACTATATACACCAAATATATAATTATACTAGCTGCTCCTAGAGGTTCCACCCGCGGAAATTCCACTTTTTTGAAACATTTTCCTTTGCTACTCCGCTCCTATTGGTGATAGCATGATGTTACATAGCCTAAAACCTTCCTCGATAAATTTACTATCCAACACTAAAATAATTTTTCAATTGGGACCAGTAGTTCCTGAGATTAGCGCATTCAAACAAACAAACAAACTCTACAGCTTTATAATATTAATAAAATAAAACCTTGAAGACAGATTCGCAATCGTTTACGACATCATAAACGACCTACAACACGAAACTGGGGCTTAGGCTGTTCTCTTGTCATAGGTCGCAGCAGCCTCTCGTGTTTATCAACGCTAATCGCGACGATAACAATTTCTTGGATCGATTTCAAGATCATACCTCAAAAGTGCAAACGAAAATACACTCTAACACAACTGCATTCAGCTCAGAATCGCTAGACATTAGGAGTCATCACAGTCAAATCAAAAACGACGAAAATGAGCTCTAATTCAAAAGACTAAAGCTTATAATCGCCTGGTTGTGTGAAAGTATGCACGGTCGGACGAAAATATAGTACACAATTCACCTGGCACGTTGAAAATGTTAATCGACGTGTGGTTTGCATTTTACGCATCATTTGAGTGATGTACAAGCGAAATGTGACCTTAATACTACGACATAAGAGATTATTCCGATACACGCAAAAAGCGACCTTAATCCCGTAGCTTTAGTGATGTAAACAAAATGTTCAAAGGTGCAGAGAATGTAAAAATTTAAAATTTAATTAACTGTCTTACTCAGTATAACTCTTCATCGCCTGTTCTACAAATGCACTCAAATCGGAAATACCGAGTGCGTGAGTTACATGCAAGTCATAGATATTTCATGAAATTTACGTACTTTATCAAGAAAAAGGCTGTATTAAGTTACGCCAATGACAGATTAAATATGTAATAAATATGAATAAAGTATGCACGACTATTGGGGTTGTTGGTTTGCCATTCCTACCCTTTTCTTTTTCTTCTCCTTTCCCCTCCAAACCTTTATTCTCCCCACCTATCCAATTTCCTAGGCCGATAACGCACTCGCGACTCGTCGATTGTCGTGTATCTATAGGCGATGGAATCGCTTGACATCAGGTGAACCGTCTGCTCGTTTGTCATCCTTTCCATACAAAAAAAAATGAAAAAGTACTACTAAACATTACTGTCTACTTTAATGTGTACACAATTGAAAAATAAAATATTGATGAAAAAACCAATATTACCAGTTATAATATGCGGCTATATGGCTGTAGGTAAAAACCCGGCTAGACCAGAGATTTCATTGAATGTGAATTTGATTTGGAATTATCTCACAAAATTACTTGGGACTAACTCTCTAACTTTTGCTGTCTTACAAAAAAATCATCTTATTCAGGTCCCCAACAAATAAAGTAAAGTACAAATTTTAAACTAAATATTCACATAACAAAATAAAAACCTATCAAAATCAGTGTCAGCTTAATCTACGGAACTGCAGAAGTTAAGCATTCCTATCAACTCAGAGATACACAAAAACAATCAATGTCCCAATAGTTGAAATAATATAAAATAATACAGCTAGACAATCATGATGTGTCATGTCAGGCGAGCTGCTAAGCCTTTGGCTTCGACATTGCGGGTCATGAGTTCAATTGCCACCCGAGACAATTGTTTGTATGGAATTTCTAAGTATTATTTATTATCATTTGAAATTTACTAATATTTCTTTAACCATTCCAATTAAGTTCTAGTCGTTCATGATATGGTTCAAGACAATAGTCGAATGGTGAGATTCGAACCCTTGATCACGTGATCGGAGGTCCGTATCCTTAACCATTGGGCTATTAGCGCTTGTATAAATTTACCTTATAGTTTCGGGCAGCGTTTTTATTTTTAAAAAAAATCATAGACCATGTCAACACACGCCCACTTGTTTACTACAACCGGGTGAATCACAGCGCACCGTATCGCTCCTAGAGCAATTGACCATAACGAGCGATAAACTATTTACGACGGGGCCATTAACACGTTATAAACGGTCACGGCTAGCGACAAGAGTGTACACATGTTTTATCGACGACGACTCCTCGTCTTATGATTTTAACTTCTGTAATTTTCTCTGGTAAAGAATAAAGCTTTGAAGTATATAGTGATTGGTGTGTCACCTACGATATTAAAGGACAGTACTCGGTACTCGATTGCCATCATATTTATGTAATAAATTAGGAGAATAGTTTTAGGCGAAATGAAGTGTGGCGGTACAGCGCGGTGCCTACACAGCTGAGCACGCCACAGGTCATTGACCTCCCCGCTACTCCGGCCACGCCGTGTCCGCTAGAGTGAATATGAACCCTCATCAGTCAACCTGTATATGTTTGTTTTTTCTGTTTAAATTCAAGTGTGAAAGTATCACTACGTCTTGAAAATGTTACGTGTTTTTGTATTCTATCGTATTACAACCTGTTGCTCTACCAAGGTCCAACAGCGATTAATATCTACAACACCAAATAACAGGATGGATCTCTTCAACTTTTCTTGAAGACTGTTAAAATATGTCCTGTCTGTGACGCCAGGCCCTCGTTTATAACAGTCTGCTCACTTACAAACTTCTGCATATACAATAGACCGACCAAGAGCGTGTGGAGCACACACATGAAAGGGTTCCGTAACTATCCGATGGTCCGTCCGACGGCTTCACAAAATAAATACCGACAAATTTCATTTTGCGGTTGACTCCATACATTTTGTTAGGACGACTGTAAGTGCATAAGTTTCTTCGAGTTGCATAAAGATAACTATGTATGATACTGAGTCTTATTTTTTTTTAGTTGAAAGTACTTATTTAGTGGTATATAGCGCCTTTTATTCAGAATTATTGTAATAATATTTCAATGGTGGTCTAATTTTAACTTTGTATTAAGATATCTCGAGACTGGAGAGTTCCATCCACATGGTGCAAAGGCAGTTTTTGTTGTATTTTAAGAGACCTTTCCATCGATATCCCATACGATGAGGTAAGTCGATTTTTTTTTAAATCACTTTCCGTTGTATGAGAGGCTGGGCCTAAAACAGTCTAGTTCGGAACTTTATTTAAACTTAAAAACACAGTCAAAAACGGCCGGTGGAAAGTTACTTACAAACAATAAAACAAACACAAATATCCAGCGTGTCTATTAATAAGTTTAGTTCAACACAAACAAAACAGACGGGAGATAACCTATTTTAATGACTGATTGATTACCACACATCGACGATGAACCGCTTTGAACTTAAATAACTGACAAATCGTTTTATTTATAAATATCAAAGCAAAAAAATAAAAAAGCAAAGCTCATAAAATTTATAGGTAGTTTTGCGACAAATAATCTGAAAAGAATTATTCTATTTATATAGTGGTAGAGTATAACATCTTTTCCACAACTTTTGCTTCACTTCTACGGCCACGCTAGCACGGGGAAGTACCACCGCTCTTTATAAAGTCGGCATAAAATTAAGTATGAATGACTTCCTGGGACGCCGAATGGCCATGACTACCCTTTTCTTTTCCCACTCCTTTCCCCTCCCAATCCTTAATCCCGACCCATTCATTATATCCAATAAACCTATTTTATCCAATTTCCCCGATTGACAACGCACTCGCGAATCTCCGGATGTTGCGTGTGTCTATGGGCGATGGGATCGTTGCCATCAGGTGAACCGGTGTCCGCTCGTTTGTCTTCATTTCCATAAAAAAGTCTTTTAAAATAATCTTCTTTTCTTTGAAGGACGACGTTAGTATAGAGGGCTTACTCTCGTGACATACTATGTTAATCTTCGTCTTCACGAATCTTGCTAAAAGGCTACTTTCGAAGCCCATGGCTTCAATATACAGGTTGACTGGTGAATGATTTTCAATACTAGAAGACGTGTAAAACCTTCATTTGCAAACCAGCTAACTCCATCCGAGTGATTTTGTCAAAGGCACCATAAAATCGAAATATTTTTCAAACTAATCAAAATATATAAAATTCATTGTGTAGAGTATCTAGTAAGGTTAAGTAACTATTTATTCAAAGAATTGTGATAACATTAGATTTTAAAATTTTGCAAATCATATCATTTATAACAGAAGTGGACGAAGAAGTGGTTTGCGAATTAATGTATCGATGTAAAGACTTAAAAGTACATATTAATTTACTACTGAGTAAACGTAAAGAAAGATGACCTAAAACAAGTTCATCTTAGTGAACATGATGCGATCGGGAGTGAGGCGAAAGACTAAGGGTGCCCGGGGGGTCTGCGAGCGCACCGGCAAACAGGCGCCGCGCCTTGCCACTACACTTCATGGTCAAAAACTATGCCGCTAATCTTATTACATAGATATGATGACAATCGAGTGCAGAGTGCTCTCCTTTAATATACGTTAATGACCTGACTTCTCGAAAAAATATCGAATGATTTTTTTTAATCACACCACTACCCATTTTCCGTCATTCTTATTTATTTTTATTTTATTTATAAAACAACATAGCATTTTATACTCACTTAATTCAAATATACAGGTTGTTTGGAAACTTACCTTTAATATTTTAAAACGTTATATTTGGGGCTCATATGTGATGAATAAAACCACTGAATAAACATAATTTAATGTTTAAATTATAACGTAATTCATGTTCTCTCTAGCGAATACGGCGTGGCCAGAATGGCGGAGAGGTTGATGACCTGCGGCGTGATTAGCTGTGTAGGCAGCGCGCTTTCGGCTCTGCTCCTAATTTATTAAGTAAATATGATGACAATCGCGTACTGAGTGCTCTCCTTCAAAGGCGATTCATAAATCAACCTGTATGACTACCCATAATGTCCATTTTACAAATCGAACCCACAATTCGCGAGGCCAAGTGCCAGCAGACTTTGTCTTTGACGTCATAAGATAATTTATGACAAGGTGTTAAAGAAGGCAGTTTAAAATCTCTTCACGTAAGCCCCATTAGAAGAGAAAACCGCTTTGAAAGAAATACGCAAAGGTGCTTGCAATACAAATGGGAGTATTATACATAAACACCGATTACGAAAGGGTTTATGTTCCTCAGGTATACTATATAAATGAGACATAGGAGGATAAGACGCCTCATTTTACTAGTAAGGAATATATAAATCACGTAATGTAAGTTGACGGAGCGAGCAAAATATTTATTTTTTTAAGTTTGTAGTGCATGTGAGGTTACTGCTAAATTAAGAGCTGTGTGTCATTTCATACTTTCGATGACAGAATTACATTTAGTAATATAAATTACTATTCACAATTCTTTGTAGTTCATATGGAAGCTGAAGTCTAGGGCATAGCAAAAACTCCAATCGGCTGTATAAAGTTCTATTTATAATTTA
>JAOCPS010745140.1:0-10411 GCA_025505425.1 Graphium colonna | reverse complement strand
CATACTTTATTTTATGCCGACTTTACAAAGGGCGGTGGTACTTCCCCGGACAAGCGTGGCCTTAAAAGTGCAGCAAACGCTGCGAAAGGATGTTATGCTTTAATTATTATAAATTGCAATTATAAAACTAAACGAAAAACTAGTGACCACCTTCGAAGTGTGAAGGGAAGTGAAGTGTTTCGTTCGCCCTGGTATCGATCGATTATCGAGATGAATCGGCATTTGCGTCATTGCGATATTGCGACATTAACAATACAAACGATTGGTGAATAATACCATGTCAGCGAATCCCATAGTACCACGGTATATAAAATCCGATTTATTTATTATTGACCAGTAAGAAACTAAATACACAAGAAAATCGCCATAAAGTCAATAAATCAACATGGCCGACAGATATGAAATATTTTACACTAAGACGAAATAAAACAATATTTTTCATTATATTAGAATTTCTCGATTAAAAATAAAGGCAGTAAAACATTACACAATTTTGGTTTTTACTATTTTTTACAAATAAATTCTCTCAATATATGTCTGAATATGAATAATTTATACGTCAAAATACTCGAAATACAATAATTTCTAAATCATGTCTCATTTGATATTGAAAAATTGACATAAGGCTAGCATTACTGTTACATTAAAATGTAGTTATTGAAGAGCAATAGTATACGTGTTATTCGTATATACATAACAATAGATTTTACTTATAAAAACTATTTATTCCTTCGCACAAACAAAGACAACATGCAGGCAACCGGAGATATTTTATAAATGGCCGCATTACTAACGTATAGCAAAGCACCATAGATATTATACACCAAAATTAAGTACATTTATCCTTCTCTAACCTTCTCAAACAAACTATCCCACTATTACATTGAAATAGACAAACATTAAGTCAAAGTATTAACCCTTTCCGAGACTGCTTGCATTTCATGAGTGTGCCGTAGTTATGGGACTTTTCACCATGACATCATCTATATACTTATAGACGATGTCATGATACAAAGTTATCTATATACATATAGACGATGTCGATGTTTTTACTTAAACTCGAGCGTTACAATTTTGTGAACGGGATCTTAAATTCTTTGAGTTACAGGTAAGCTAGGTGTTAACATTGGAGTGAACAGCACGGGTCCACTATGTATCCATAAATGTAATAACATATTATTTAAAAATATTTACTAGTAATTTCTTACACAAATAGGTTACCAAAGCCGTGATTAAATAAGCATAAAAGCACGTAAAGAATGTTATATGTTGTTCACGATAAACTGATTAATGAGATATTGACAAAGTCTTACGATGTTATGTAAAAGGTAGTTGATCTCCACTGAGACTGACACGTCGATGTCCGAGTGTAAGTACAGCGACGACGACAACATTGTCAAATCATCAAAACTGGAGATGGTTAATATCATTACAAAAATGTTCCGAAGTATTTCTTCTACGTATTAGTAACCAAAATTAAAAAAAATCTTAGTAAATTTAGGCCAACTATCCTTTTGAACCAAGTAACTAAAGTAAGAAAAATCGCTTTTCACTTGTCATAATTTAGTCGTAAACTTTTTAAAGTCCACATTTATATAAATATATAAATCAAAATATACAAAAACGATATACATAAATATCAGTATATTATTCTGAGCATAATTAGTAAATTTATATCTCCCGTCATATTTTATAAATACCGAAATCAATGTCATGTTATATTTATATCTTACTATGTTTTGAAATAAATATAAATAAAATCAATAACTGTTAACGTCAACAATGTTTGATGAACAATAAAATTTAAGGACGATTAAAGAAATTATACTTTAACAAACAAAAGGATGCGTTTGGAATAAACTATTCAGGAAAATGGAAACTATGAATGCAATCACGCTTATCCTCGTAACTCTTCTTATTATTTTTTTAAATATTTAGGTATGTACACAACTTTTATAAAATTATATAATTTTGGTAGTATGAAACGCTACAGCAAGGAACATTTTATTGAATAATGTAATGAAAAATTATAACAGCACGAGCCAATATGCATATTGCGTGTAAAATCATGCTATTACAATCTTTTAACGTCGCCCATAGACTCCCGCATCATCTGGAGAGTTATGAGTGCGTTGTCAACCTGGGAAGTCAGATAGAAGGGGTTTATTGAATGGGATTGGGTCTGAATTAAGGCCATCCGGCAACCCTAAAAGTCATTTATATTTTATTTAATGCCGACTTAAAGGGTGGTGGTACCACCCCGAGCAAGCGTGTAGAAGTGGAGCAAAAGCTGTCAAAATATGTTATGCTCTACCACCTCAAACTTCAATGTCATTTTAAGAACAAATTAAACCTATTATTTAAATATTATTGCAGGCAATATATACACTAGCCGTACATGTTAACTTACTGGCATTGCAAGGTTAACTTTTATTGTCAACATATTATAAAAGATTTAATATAGTATATAGCCTAAATATTATACTAGATCGTGGATATAATTAATTTATTTTTACTTCATGGTTAAAATATGTACATGAGCGGACCTAATGCCTAATGGCATTATCTATCAATCTGCCATTGGATGGTTCTGAGAAAATCATTTAGGTGTTAATCAGTTACGACGATATAGTGAAACATAAGTATAAAAACTAAAATCTTATATAATAGATATTTATTAAAAATACAAATATAAGATAAATACATCATTTTATTTACATACACAGATATAAATACTTCCATATATACTGAGCATATAGAGCAAATGTTCTTACTTCTCAAAAAAAAATTAAGTCATGAATTTAATTTGTTGTCAATATTTTAACATGTGTCCTTTGGACATTTATTATTTTATTTGGTCCGCCAGTAGTTGTACCATTTAACATATATATTTATGTAGTTATTACTAAAGTTACAGATTAATGCACAACTAATTTAAAGGCTAACACATCATGTAAATATGTACAGAAAAGCACCAAATGCCTTAAACATCAAATCAAAAGCCTTAAAATCGTTAATATTAATTAAACCTCAAATGAACAAAATTTTCTGAAGTCAATAATAATATAAAGTTATATTATTCTCTAATAGAAAATAAACTTAGAACTACGATAGACTTCAATTATACGAAACTAATACCAGTCAATAATATTACAATTAAATATAACTATCTACGATAAAAAAAAAGTTAAGCATCAGTTATTCTTTTCGTTAAAAAATAATATAAAGCCACTATACTCATAAATAAAAAATCATTAAGATACAAAGTACAAGTGTTTGTTTTTCTTTATCACAAAATAATAAAGAATTTTAGAATAGAATAAAGGGAATATAACAAATGATCGGATATATTAATTAATGATTTTGATCTAATATATACGTTACAAGTAGGGAATCAAAGTGTACGTAAATGGTTATATTACACTCATTAAGCAGACTGGTCAGGCGAGTCACAGGTGAATTTTTACATGAATAGTGGAGATTGGTTGATATTGCGTGACAAACAAAAGTTGAATAATTCCAGCAGCTGTGGATAGTCAAAATGATTTCATAGTATTAACTATTTCATTTTGAAAGCAAAATGACTCTTAGCCAAACCGATTTGGAGAGATAGCGCTTTCTATAGAAGACTAGATTAAACAATGACAGAGGTGTGCCAAAAGGCAGTATAACGGGAAGGACGACGAAGAAGATGGTTATTCGTCGACCGAAGATTTTTATTGTTACTTGTACGTAGACATTGTATTCAGAAAAATAATATACGGTCATTAACGAGCGCCTTTGACGAAAAACTAACCACCGAATTTCGGTACGATGTGGAGATACGTGATCGTGCTTACGTAGGTTATAGATGAATCGAATGCAATTATTTAGAAGTCGATCCAATTTGTTAAGATGATCTGCATTCAGGTCAAAATAGCGATTTTTGACCTTGAATTCAGATCAGCTTAACAACTTTCAGATTATAATTACGAGGTTCGATTAAAAAAAAACGCCTGCATGGGCGTTATCTTGGTCTTAGTTGCCAGATTTTTTTTATAGCTATATAAACAACACTGGGCACCACTTACCCTCTGACTAACTCTGAAATCTAGGTCTTTTCGGTTTAGAGTACGGTCGATGATCAAACCCAAGTTTTTTTACATTTTTGCTAAATAGTATAGTTTGATTATGCAACAAAATTAGTGGAAAATTATTTACTTCTACTTTGTTCATAATACGGGAGCCTCCAACTATAATGTCCTGTAATTTTTTTTTTTTGGTTGATGGTTAACGCAAATTTTAATATTATTTAATTAAATAAGTTTGTTTGACTTGTTTTAATTAAATCATCAATACATAGGTGTTTCTTTAAATTATCACTTATTTCTTAATATAGCTCGTAATGCTAATCTAATCTCAGCATAAGATTACCTTTCTTACAAAGCCAAATGTAAAAGGGAAAATATACTGTTTTAATTCGCGTTAGTAATTTTTGAAGTCGCATTCGTCAAATGCAAGATTTGCGTAAGCTATATACCACTCGTATAACGCCCATATGTTCCATAAATGAGGTAAATTACTATTTTGCTTCAGTTAGAAACAATTATACTTAATCTGTTCTCAAGCCTCTAGGGAATAGAGAACAGGGTCTTGCTGACTTCTTTCAGCTTGAACCAAGAAATAATTCTAATTAATTTTTCATGAGATCTACAGACGAATAAGAGGTAGCAAAAGTTATAGATAATTTAAAGCAGGGAACAGCTGCAGGATCGGATAACAAAAGTTCGAGGGGTCTTAAGCAAGCTACGTAGATTTTTAGTTACTAATACCTTTTTTATCCAATTTAAATATGCCTGACTATTTCAAAGCTACAAATGTTTGTCCTCTCTTAAAGACAGCACTAATAAAATATAATTATAGCCCAATTTCCATCCTTAGCTGTCTTTTAAAAATACTAGACAAAAATCATTACCAATAGATTAACTGCATACTGGATGGTAGATCATAACATCTTTTCACAGCTTTTGCTGAACTTCTACGGCCGCGCTCCTCGGGGTTGTACCACCACCCCTTATAAAGTCGGCATAAAATTTACCTTGACTGGTTTTAATCCTATTTAACAAACGGATAAAAAGAGTTCGTCTGGGTGATAAACCCAGAGATTGGGCAGCAATTAATTTGTGGCCCTGGTATTCCGCAAGGAAGTGTTGTCGGTTCTACACTGTTTCTAATATATATAAATGACCTTTTCATTTAAAAAGTGACTAATGCGACTTATTCAGTTATGCGGAAGACTTCTACTGACACTACAAATAATGTTATGTCTTTCTAGATTTAATTTATTTAAAATTAAGTGTTATATTGCCAGTGTTTGTGCACAATAATTATTATTACTATTATTTCTGCTTAACCGCTATCCTGTGTTTAGTTTTTGTGCAGATGAGTGAATTGGCCTTTAATAAATATAAGGCAAAAATATAAAGCTAAAATTTACCCTCACATTTTAGATTTAAAACTGATATTTATCTATATAATAATATTTCTGAGGTTAGTTAATTACATACCTTAGACTTGTGGTCAATCAAACTCTTATTAAGTTCCCAGTAGTAAAACTCAGTATTTTTTTATGGAAAGGATGACAAATGAGCAGACGGATCACCTGATGGTAAGTGATCCCATCGCCCATGGACACACGCAACATCCGGAGAGTTGCAAGTGCGCTGTCAACCTAAGAAATTGAATACAATAGGTTTATTGGATGGGATGGGTCGAAAGTAAGGATTTGGAGGGGAAAAGTGTGGGAAAAGAAAAGGGTAGACATGGCCATCCGGCATCCCCAAGAGTCTTGATACTTTATTTTATGCTGACTTTATAAAGAGAGGTGGTACTTCCCCGGACGAGTTTGGACATAAAAGTGCAGCAAAAGCTTTGAAAGGATGTTATTCTCTTCCACCTTAATATAAATAATTTGATACTGTTGGTACCACATCTATTACTGTTATTTTTTTGTATTAGAAAAGTACAGGAGTTATAACGTCTGGTAGTAAAATCAATTTTACTCTAAATACCAAAAGTTCATCTGGTGAAATTGGCATGTTCCGAAAGAACATCCTTAGTAGCAATTTGATCCAAGTCCTGATGACCTGGGTATAGCCTGGCTTAGTTGGTAGTAGTTAGTTGCTAAGAGGTTGGCAGCAGCGTTGCAGGTCGTGGCTTCGTTCCCCAGTTTGTCTCTATGCAACGAGTGTATGTAGCCTATGTATTATTACAAAACTTGCTATTGTGTTCACTGATTAGTGCACTACTAAAGTATAACTAGTCTGGCCATAAACAATGTTTGATAAAAACCTTCCTTTATTTCAACTTTTTAATTATTTTGAATTTGGAACACGTTTATTATTACAAAAACTTCTTAAGCGTTCATTATTAAATTTCAAGATAGAATGGGTTGTGTAAGAAAATAGGATTGCAGTTATAGCCTTGCACAAAGTGGGTGTGGAGCCATCGGTCATATTTCCGATACTTCAAAAGCTTGTAATCAGCCGTATATTCTTATATCGTAATATCAACAGATACAAGAACACTTCTTCTATCAAAGACCAAAATCTATCGGGGCGGCCACGCGCCGTTAAAACTATAAAAGCTGTTAATGCTGTTGAAGCTCGATATCGTCGAAACCCATCAGGAAGTAAAAATCTTATTACAAAAAATAAAGACTCGCGCTAGGACTCTGTTGCGTATTATAACGCAAGACCTGATGATTGGTGCTTATCGTCGATATACAGAACATGCCCTAAATTAATCCTCACAATTAAAGAGAGTGGATCGATCAAAACGTCACCTTCTGTCGCGATACGCAGGTGAAAGGCACAAAAATATCCTCTTTACCAATGAAGGGATATTTACGATTGTAAAACACTGTAATAACAAAATGATAAAGTATGCACTCACATTTTCTAAAAAGCTGCTCAAATGTTCAGAAAGGTACAACGTGGTCATCAGTCTACGTCAGTGACGGTTGGTGGTGCTTATCTTCTCAAGAAGTTACAAAACTACATACATTTTTGTGAAAAGGAGGTATCTGCACCTGGTCACAAAGCACACACTACCCAAGCTTGGTTTGAAACCAGCGTATTTTATAAGAGCTTTTATAAGAGCTGAACACTGGCCGTTATCCAGCCCAGACCAAAACATTTTAGACTTTAAATTACTGACAATTTTAGAAAACATAGCCTGCTCTAAAAGACACAGCGACATTGAGTCATAAAAATCTATGAAGCAAGCAAAATTTCACTTAGAAACAGTGCGTAAATCCATAGATTCTTTACCAAACAGATTGAAGGCCTGTATAAAAGCCAAAGGTGGCTATTTCGAATAAAATGTATATTTTTTAATTTTTTATAATAAGTTGAATAATTAAATATGTCGGTACACATTTTAGTACTATTGTATTAAATCAATCAATTAACCATTACATCAGATTTCACAGACCAAAAATCCTCGCAAAGGAACATCGCTTGCTGCCAAGGATAATTCATGAGGCTATTGAAATTAAGAAACATCCAAATTTCAACAAAGTTGGTGCAACCCGCAGTAAAGCTAAAAGGAACCCATATCCGACCCGCGGAAAATATCGGCCGAGAAGGCCGCTCAATGTGGGCTCCTGGAGTCCACCTTCGATGCGTGCTGGAGGGTTTGCGGGGTCAGGTGGGTGATGGACGCGTCTGCATCACTCTTGTCCCGCCCTGAACTTTCGGCCATTGTCCCCTAGCCTTTGCACTAAAGATGGAGTCGCGAAGTGAGATGATTGTCAGTAGATTGTAGGCCGCTCTCCCTATCCCCTGCGTCTTGGTGGGGCCGCACCGCCAACGGATGCGGCGTGGGCTGCAGGGGACGATTTCTACCTTCTGCGGCCGAATACGACGGAGCTCTGCACAGTATCCGCCACGGGGGCTGGGAGGCTTCTTGCTCGTCGGCACCTGTTCTCCTGGCTCCCAATGGCTCTGGCACTTACTAGAGGAAATTAGTCGCTCATAACAGCGAGGCCAAGTAGGAAGGCGCACTCGCTGTTCCGGGGCGCCGGGGAGCAGCTAGCGCTGGTGGGGTTGTAGAAGTGTGCGAAAGCGTTCCCTGCCAATATGCGCGAAGGTGGAATGACGTGGAGGTTTTAGTGCGTTTTCTTCCTTTCCTCCGCGTAAAAGAAAGGTTAGATGTAACGCAATTTATCCTTTTTTTTCACTTATATTTGTATTATTTTATATATATTTTTTTATCCGATCTAATTTTATTCCTCAGCACTCTGTACAAAGTAGCGCATGCGCCACCATAATCCTCGCAAAGGAACATCACTTGCTGCCAAGGATAATTCATGAGGCTATTGAAATTATCCATAATCCACCACGCGGCCCAAGTATGGATTGGCGGACTTCACATATATCTAGAAATATTATTTCTAAGATATGCAGGTTTCCTAACGATGTTTTCCTTCACCGCAGGGCACGTGGTAAGTCAGCAATTAAAATTGCAATTAGAGCATTGGTGCCGGTACCGAGGATCAAACTCAGGATCACCTCGAGAACACGAAATTGAAGGCGAGCGCCCACTGAGCTATTGCGGCAACAGGTACTTCACTTATAATTTATATTGTAAGAAAAGAGATATCTAAGACAGGAATTATTTTATATAAGGGTATAGAAGGTGATTATTTACACAAATTTAACTTGGCGATTAACAAAACAATATGTTTAAGTAAATTTTAATTTGACTATATGTTTTAATTAAATGTACACTTGTAAAAAAAGTTTTTATATACTTATTAACATCGTGCCGAAAAGACAATGTTTTCTTGCTGAGATACTTGACATTCGAGTAAGATGACTACTAGTTCTCTGGTCACTCACACAGACACAATACTTATTATCAGTTCTAGCATTATGACATTACTGTTTAAGTATCTGAATTAACATAATAACTACTAATCTTACATATAAGTGTACTAATACTTAAATTGCAGTATTTATACATGTTTCGGTCCCTCGCTTCATTAAGGTACAGTAACGAAGAGCTGTGAAGGTTTTGCTCTATGTTTTTATGTTTTATGCGCTATAGCGCCTCTATACAAAGGCCACTTGTTAACAATTAATTTTATTTTCATTATGTAATATTAAAAAAAATACGTCTTAATGATTTTTCTGAATTTTCATTGAAGAAAATTCTATTTCTTAAGTGAAGCAGGAAATAATACAAATACAAGATTATTAACTGAATCCAAAAAAGAAGGAAGTGTTTATATGTTTTTTTATGTAAATTCGCGCATATCTCAGTAATTTATGAACCGATTTTAAAAATTATTTTTCTTTCTGTTAATGTATTCTTCCGAATTGGTCCCATAAAATTAGTAAAAAATCGGTTCTATACTTTATTTATTAAATCAAAATAAAATTAATTTTATTAAATTTGGCGCATATCTCCGTTATATGTAAGCTGACGTTTAAAATTAATTTTATGATAGAGTATTCTTAATTTAATCTTAATGCTCCTCCAAAATTTTTAAAAATCAGGTTTGTTTTTTAAATAAAAATAACAAAATGTAGGAATGATTGCCTATATCTGCACCATTTCTGAACTGATTTTAAGAATAGTAGTTTCTTTTTAAATCAAAATAACCGAAAAGATATGTTTCGAAAGTACATTATTTAGGTGAATTCGGTATTTGTAAAAATACATTTGTACCGATTCCAATTCCAAAAGTACTATTTCATTTTTATCTACTAAAAATATTTTAAAACAAATAAACTGGGCCTCAGTTTCGCAAACGAAAATTAAAGAAAACATAATTTAAAAAAATAAAAAGTTAATAATACACAAAAATTGAAGCGAAAAATGTAAATATTTTGGAAGCAAATAAAACGAATATTAAGACAGCTCCATTTTAAATTATATTTCTGTATATGCAAACATTTTATTATTAAAACAGGGTTCTGAAATATTTTGCTTAAATGAAAGCTGAATTTTACGTTTGCATCATGAATAACGAATGAACCGGGAATTTTTTTGGCGTTGATACTTTTAATTTTGGGTTGATAATTGGCTTAGAAGTTATTAACCGGTTGATTGCCGATATTAGGTGAGGCAACTCAAAAATTGACACCCAGAAATAGATTTTTTTATGAATTAATTGGGATTGTGCATTTATTTTTATCATGTTTTTTTTTTTATATCATAGGCTATATTTTTTTTTTCTTCATACATATGTACAATACCCGCGCGGTGTCATAGGCACTGCTCTTCAAGATTCGCCGACTTAGAGCCGCGTGATGACTCCGCGCGGAGTTGACTCCCCGCGGAGTCATCCGGAGTGCTTCGGCGCTGCTACGTACACTTTTGAGGCGTTTGATGTCGATTTTTGTTATTTTATGATGAAAATAAA
>JAOCPS010745029.1:0-10412 GCA_025505425.1 Graphium colonna | reverse complement strand
CATTATTCATCAAAAGCTTTCCACTATACGCAAATCTAGGGTGAATCTTAAGTAAAACATTTACTTCCGTTATAAGGTAAAAAAGCTACCCGACTGGGATAACCATTTATGTACCTAATAGTAGTCATAAACTGAACGGTTTTTAACAGAACACTGATTGAATAATTTATCCTTAACAGCTGGTGAACCGTTTAGATTCATTACCTTATATACCTTAAAAATATTCGTACAGTAAACTTTGGTACGACCTGCCATTTCTGTTCGTGACTTATTGAATGAAATGTGTTTATACTTAATATGAAATTATTAATTTGTGATTATGTATAAACTGTCATTGACATTGAATAAATTATCATCATGTTAATTAATTCTTAATGGTAGTACACGCACACAAATACACACACACACACGCACACGCTCTCTCACACACACACACACACACACACACATTTTGTAATTACAGCCAACACTTTTATACAGGGTGGAGAGTATGGTACGACATTAAATAAAAATATTGACTATATTTGTTCGTATTTATGATATAAAATTAAAAGAAAATAAAGCATACGATTAAAATAATAAAACACTAACTAGCAATCAAATAAAAAAAATATCAGGTTAGAAGCCTATGCCAAATACGGCTTGATAATGATACGTCAAATTGGTAAAGCGGTGTCAATACCAATGTGGAGGTCTTGCACAGTTTCATGATTAACTTGTACTCGATACAGTACATAGCAATTGTTAAAAATATAATAGTGATTTGTGACTAAACAATTGATAATACAGAATTATTTTTTTTATTCACATTCGATATATTGTTTCCAATCTATCATGTATATTAAGCTGAGTGACAGGTGTCACTAGGTAGATTAGATCATACATAAAGATAACATAAATTTTGTAAAATATATTAAACATGGATCTTTTGTATAGCCAATCGTCTATTTCGTTTGTTACATACTTACAATATAATGGATGTTAATGAAATGGGACGATGGTTTAATGAATGGGTTTAGTATCAATTCAAATTATGAGATTAACTTTATCATTGGTTGTTTTTTGTATAAAGTAACTGTTCAGATAACTGTCTTATATTAAATATTAATTGTATGTATAAAAGACTGGTGCTTTCCCAATAATCGTATGGCCGCTATAAGTAATTTTTTTTATTTTACATTATTTGGGAAAGAATAAAAAATAAATTTAATTTTACGGATCAAGAAAAGTTTTCTAAAATGAATTACTGCATAACTATTAACGTGTTCATATGGCTATTTAATAAGCGCAATATTATTATAATAATTCTTTCAAATACATACATTTATTATATATAACGGAGAGAAGACCTCCGTAATATTTTTAAAAAGGATGACGTAAGCATAGGTCGTTATGTTATGTTATCTTTTCTTCATAGTCACTTATTTTATAAACATTGCTCTTAGTAATTCAGTTTTTAACGCTGACGCTGACGAATAAATGATGCTTTCGTTTCGATGCCCGTTTTATAGACGATATAGTGGGCTGGTGTATGCACACGTGCATGATAACGAAACTTGCAGTTGTCACTTGTTTACGCTGTTTGGCACAAGTGCATGATGACGTAGCTCGCAGGTGTCACTTGTTTACGCTGTTCGAACCACGTGCATGCTCACGTCAGTTTTGCAGATACCGCTTGTTATTTGCACGGATAAGGTCATACTGACAGGCAGTGCTTGCTCTGCACCTGCTTCGCAGATTATCGTTGTGATATTCTTGAGACATAGAATTCCTGTAGATAACGAATGAGTAACTTAAGTTGTATTATGTTAGTTACAGAAACACACAACAGCCTTGCACATTGAAGAATATCAATGTTATTAAAAAAATTTGAAGAGTTCTCGGAGGTTCTTGTAGGGTCTTGGAGGTTCTCGAAGACGTCACCAAGATGTCCTCGTCAAGTTTCGAAGGTTCTCGTAGAGTTCTTAGAGGTAGATGTCACGAAGATTCTTATAGAATTTTAGGAATTGTTGAAATGAGTTTATTATTTTTTTTGTTGGATTGTCTGCACGCTGTAGGTCGTGCCTCGAAGATTCTGAGAGAGCTGAAATTATTGAAGTGATTCACTTACTACTTCCTTTTATGAGCTACGTTAGTTCCGGAGCAGTGTCTCGATGATTCGTTTTCCCCCGATACCAAGAACTGATCACCAAGTTGAGGAGCGCGGCGGAACTAATCTTACGGGGTCGTTCTCTACCGACAACTTTCTAACCAAAATATCGGTAATTTTCTAGTGCATTTTTGAGAATAGCAACGACAGTTTCGTATTGACCGTTTGCTCGTACGTGAATATCTATTCCTATCTAGTCACAGTAGTCCTTAAACTCGTCAAGAAACTTTCTTCCTTCGTCGACTATAATTTGGACTGGTAAAATAGAATCATATGTACTTTAAGAAGGTGTCTTCGTTAACTATAACGTACTACTGATCATATAGTATGTCTAGTTCCCCAGTTATGTCTATATGAATAACTTGAAAGACAGATTATGGGTTTGTGCTAATATATTTGGCATGTTAGAGGTTCTCTACATTATAGGCGTGGTTTTGTAAAATCGCCTACCAGTGATGATTTCTTTGTAGGAGATCATTTTTATGTTTAGATGCTTTTAATGCGTTGATGTCCAAGTTATTTAATAGAGAAGAACTTGTACTTACATGGTTGATGAGTGTTTTATGGAGTGGCTTTGTTCAATCAGATATGATTGTGCCGTCTATTGCCGTTAGTGAGGCGATACATCAGAGCCCAGTTCAACACTGATGGTATTAATAATGCATGCAGTTATAAGTTTGGTTAATGATAGTACAGGGAATTGAACAATCTCGTTGAAATAACTGATTACTGATTTTTTTGACTAGGTAAAACAACGCCGCTATCAAAGACTGCCTTCAAGCTCTTTTTATTGATGATTGGAGCTATATTGTTGCTTGCTGCGCAGTTCATATTCGAAGTCAAGAAACATTCACATATGCTTTAGGTCTTGTCCTTAGGGACCCTTCTCCATAGAACTCAAGCAAAAATATTAGCAATGTCTTTTCTCAAGTCATTAACATGCTCCCTATACATTATGATATCACGGGAGTATCTATTCTCAGGTAAAAAAAGTAATGAGTTTACTATGAAACTATCCCCACGTAGTGGTGATCACCATCCAATTATTGACCCATAATTTAGCAGGCTACTTTAGTAAACTGTAATCATTCATGTGAATACCAAAATTACTTAACTTCTATGTTTCCATTACTTCATCCATATGCTGCCACCATTCTCGTACACTGACGTAGGTGTCCGGGTCAAACGACGGTAAATAGGCTTCTTTTATCTTTACTTTTGCTTCAGTGGATGGAGAGCATAAGCGCTCTGACATTTTCTGCATCATGCTCATCATTTGCATCAGTAATGGTGGTGGTACCCCTTCCATCCGTGTTCCCTGACGAGAGTACGCTTGCTGTCCTAATAGAAGTACCAGCTCCAATGATGTTTTGGTATTCGAAGCTGGTCCCTACTGCTAAATGTTGGATAGATCCAAATGATGAGGTGGTGAAAGTGCTCATGAGGCTTGGGTAGGCTTCATTCCATCCCGCTTCTGGTAACGGATAGAAGACCTCCGTAATATTTTTAAAAATCTAATCTTTTCTTCATAGTTACTCATTTAAGAAACTAAACACATCATTTCACTTGATATTTAGAATTTAAACACTTTATTTCACTTGATGATAGGAAATTAAGCACTTCACTTCAATTGATAATTTGGTTTGTTTCTATATAGAGACATCCACAAAGTCCAACCACTGGAGCGCTGACGAAAGAATGATGCTTTCTCTTAGATGTGTGCCCGTTTAATAGGCGATATAGTGGACTAATGTATGCACACGCGCATGAAGACGTCACTTGTTTACGCTAATTGGCACACGTGCATGATAACGTGAGCTACGTTATCACGCACGTGTGCCGATTAGCGTCACACTGCAGGTGTCACTTGTCTACGCTGCTTGAAACGCGTGCATCCAGACGTCTATATTGCAGGTGCCGCTTATTATTTGCGCTGATATATACAATGAATGGTGAAAGGTGAATTGTTGATATTTAAGAACAAACAAAAAGAAAAGCATATTTTCAGATATGACTATGATTAAATAAAAACAATACTTTTGTTTATAAGGATTTTGGATAAGAACGAAAAAAATGTAATTTTACTTTTTGTGCGGTCATTTTAAATGATTTAGAGAAAGGTGCCATTTAATATTTTAGATGCCGTAAAGCGCTCCAAATAACTGAGAATCGTCAAAATATTGAACAGTTTTCGTTTACTTTGCTAAATGACATCTGGGTTCGATCCTACATAAATACATTATGTATTTTTTAAAATGAATTACCATTTTGATCGTGGTATGCCCCTTTTGGTAAGCTAATGAACAATTTCTTTTGTTACATACTTACAATCTATGGATGTTGATGAAGTATGATTATGTAAAGAATAGATTTAATAAATGAGAATAATTTTACATTTAGTTGTCTTTCACCAAATTCAAAACAGGAGGTAATTCTCAATTCAATGTTTCTATTTCATGTTTATGCGTTATTCATAATTAATGCAACGATTCAAATAAAAAAAAATATATATTTTTTGGATCAGTGTATTCGTGATCGGGATCAACTCCTGAAATAATCCTGTAATTTTTTGAAAAATTGGTTTAACGGTTTTTTTTTAATTAAAAAAACTAAAAATATTATCTTGAATAACATTTCTAAGGCGTTTAAAGTTACATAAACTTTTAAAAAAATAAAAATTTGGGTTACTATCCTATATCATATGTTTTCATTCATGTCTAATTGCAAAATTATTTTTATTAATTTTAATTTTGAAACTCGATCATCATTCGTCAACTTAAACGTGAATTTAATGGAAAGATTTATGTGCACAAATATTGGTACATAAAATCATAACATTTATTAAAATTATAATTATATAATTATAATAAACAGAAAACGTATATACTTATGGTTATTGTATACTTATTATTAATATATTTAATTTTAATAATAAGTTCACTTCATTTCACTGCAACCAACAACTTTGTAATTTCAAAGGGCGTGCCATAAATTGAGGGATTAGCTGTTTATGTTTTTAAAATGAAGAAAAATCCATATAATATTTTTAAATTAGCATTTTAAAATTACCATAATGAAATTTCAATTTTTCAATGCGTATAAATGAAAGGTGTTGAGCCGTTAAACGTGTGTCGGCAATAAGTATGATTTATGTAACTTATATAAAATTTAAATTTATGAATGTTATATAATATTTTAAAAGATTTAAGAAAGGTTTACTGAGTTAAATTACTCTAATAAGATATATGCAAGTATTCTGCTACTTAATTAGTGAAATATTATTAAACCTATAATTTTAAAAACATATAATGTCAAATTATATTATGATCAATTATAAAAGGTTAATTTACAACATTAATGAACATAATCAATGAAAAGCATGTATTCAGAAAAACATAAAATAGAAACGAAACTCTCGAAAAATAGGAATCTCAAAAAAAAATTAAATAAGAATGGAAAATATGCGGTTTAAATTTCAAGCGATCAACATTATAAATGATTCCGAGCAAGCTTCAATTTATTATTTCAGATGCTGCAAAGCATTCCACGTTCAAAATTTACTTTTTAAATTGGATTAGTGGTAAAAAAAACGGTTGTTACGGTTGCGTTCAGTTGTAATTATTCGCCCCGAGACGTGATCATGTTCAGGCTTATGTTACCGAGCAACCATTTTGATTTATAAATGAATGCAAACGGACGCATCATATAATGATTTTCACCACAATACGCACATTGCTTAAAAACACACGTAAGTAATGTCAGTTCTTAATCGTATTGTTTTATTTTAATTTCCATCTAAGAGTCATATCTTACATACATTAGTATTTTTTTATCTACATATGGAGATATTTATACATACATAAGAAGTATTTTATAATTGTGATATTAAGTACTTACCTAAATATACCTAAAAATAAATTCTAGAAATTCGCAATAGCCGATATTTGCCATTGTCACTGATTTTGATTTAACCTAGAAAAAATATTATAAAAATTTCAACCGACAAATCAGTCAATCTACGTCCACGAACACTCGAGAAGAGTAAATTGTCTCATCCACGACATCTCATGTTGATGCTTTCAAATATTTTATGCGATAGAGGATATTAATTGATTAAACTTTTATATTATTTTATTTGTGGGTGCTTGGTTTTAAAAAACATGAAGTTCGTTATTTCTATTAAGCGTCCCCATTATTAACGTGCGAACGCTAAGGCACCTCCCCGCTTTTAAGATTATATTACATAACATGTTTATTTTCACAGATAATTACAAAAACCGACTTCAAACATAGTAACAGCATATAGTATAAACTTAACAGTATACTTTCGATACATATCTTCTCCGTTATTTTGATTTTAGAAACAAACAACTAATTCGATTTTATGTAAAAATTGTTGGACCATTGTGGAAGTCTGTAGCAGATCAAAAAAAATATTAGATAATAAATTGTGGAGTTATGTACAAATATTCCTAAATTTTGTTATTTTTATATAAAAAAAAATTTATGAACCGTTATTTTTTTATTTTTTGGAACAATTTATAAAGAATGGTGCGTCACACAAAAAAAAGGAATTTTTAAAATCTGTTCGAAAAATGACAAAGTTATGCGCGAACGTACATATAAAAATATAAACAATCGGATTGAGAACCTAGAAATATTTGCAATAATATGCAACAGGTTACTTACGTACGGTCTTTTACGTACGTATGAATCTACACAAAACCCAGAATGAAGAAGAGCAAGCTTGAACTATTGTAAGGTATGTACTTAAAATTTGTACCACAAACTGTTAAAAGGAAAATTAAAATTCACATTTTTTTTTCACCATACACCAATAAATTCTATTCTGAATTATCTGAAGAAAGAAATTTAACATATTTTGACTTTTGTTGTGTATGTGATTGACATCAACTTTGTAATTGATGGGCCATGACAAATGTCAAACAAGAAACATGTGACTAGTAAATTTATGATGTATATAATACCCAAAATCAATTATTAAATAGATAATAATCATCAAGTAACTGAACAGATTTCGTTTGACTATAGCTTTGAGTAAAAACCATATTAATATAGCCACGTTTCAATGATAATAAAAATAAATTAAATCGAATCAACCATTGCTAATGCAAAATGTCAATGAAATAAACACCATAAAATTATAAGACCCTTTTTTATTTGAAGGTTATAATAATCATTTCTGGTCCCGAGGTTTCCTTGATATTTTGCTTAACTTTGTAGTAAAGTAGCAGTGACTATAAAACCTTTAGATGGCTACTTCCGGTGTCTATTTGAGCATTATGATATAGGAACTGGGTTTTCTATAGTTTCATCTTTGTTGTAGTAGTATAGATAAAACATATAACTCAGCAGCAAAGGTGTCGTCGGCGCTACCATAGATCTGACCTTGCCGAGGGTTGAGTAGACTGGCAGAAGTGTGGTAATCCGTAAGGTACATCTCAGTCACAAATACTTACAGTGAATTGTAGGCAAATATGATAAAGAACTTGCCTCCAAGGTAGAAGCCAGTAGACCAAATAGTATCCGCTGTAATGATAATAGTTTTGAAGAGTAATGGAAAATACATTTTTACAATAAAATTCCTTTAGTGTTTGTCTTTTTGTAGATTGTAAATAATATTAATATTATTAAAAATAATATTGCAATATATTATGTTTTCATTTGTTTTGCGTTGATTGTACATCATAGATGTAGACTAGAACTAATAAAACCTATAAGTGTATTGGTTTCTTGAAATATATTTAAATAATGAATTGGTGTTTTGGTCTTTTCATAAGATCTTATATAATACACAGTTTAATAGCACCTTATTTATTCTAAATTACGTGTTCAGAAAGAAAGGCCAGATATTTTTTTTAATGGAAAAAAATCCCATGCGGTTTCCTTTTATAAATTGATTGCAATCTATTTCAACGGACCAACGATGAAAACAGGATTGAAAAATTCATAAAATACGTCAGAAGCAACGGTTGTATTGTTATTACGGGCAATGGCAAATAAGATTTCACATGAATATGTTTTGCTTACGGAAATGTTTTATTTTGAATGTTACAGTTATAATTTGCTTATCATAAATAAAAATACATGACAATGCAAATTTAATATACTAACATTTAAAAAATAAAGAAATTTGTTCCACTGCACCACAATTCAATAGGTGAACTTTTATAAAACAAAATCAAAAATGGTCAGTGGTTAAAAGATTGCTTTTGTTGCTTGAGTTTTAAATGTAGATATATATTGATATATCTACATTTAAAACTCCTCACGCAGTTAATCATAGTTGATTAATATCAGTCCGGTTAAAATGAAAACGATAGCAACAACCTTCTAAATCTCTCTTGAAAAATTGGCTTGCAAACGTTGGCAGGTGCTTCTTTGACTATCACCACTATGTAATTCAAGTAATGGTTTTCTGAAATATCTTCAAAAATGGCATTAGGAACGAGCTAAAAAAGTTACAATATGTATTACGGTTCATAGATTATGAATAAAGCGTAACACGACAAAACTAGTTACATAACTTAAAATTTTTTTTTCGGTGGGGATGACGTTTTATGAATTCTTATTTGAACATTATACATGAATTTACTAGAAAAAATTACATAGACAAATATTAGTAAGTATTCATTAAAGTAAGATCATTTTATTATAAGACGAAAATATTTTTTTTTTATGGAAAGGAAGACAAACGAGCAGACAATTCACCAGGGGGTAAGTGATCCCGTCGCCCATGGACACATGCAACATCCAGAGAGTTGCGAGTGGGTTGTCAACGTGGTGTCTAAGGCAATACTCCCCGTATTGCCTTAGTCACCACGCTTGGCAGGCGGGTTGTTGACTGCAGTACCTAGAATTTTCCTCTGATGGCGCCGCTGCCCGCAATCTGGATTAACATTTATAAATATAGCTTAAATGTGGTTATACCGCCACGATTTGGTCGCCAGTACCTCGTCCGTTATTCAACAGGATGTACAACGAGCAGGTGAGGTTGGCAGAAGAGGACCTGAGATGTTTGTTGGCTCCCCTTACATCCCAGAAGAACTAACAAAATTGCAATTTCGAAAGGTTTTGCGAGCCATAAATTGAGGGATCAATGCTTCATGTTTCTGAACTAAAGCAAAAGTCGTTATAAGTTTGATTTATGTTACTTCTTAAAGTCTTACTATATTAAATTATTTGTAAAATACATTTTAACTTACAGTTCAAGAAAATGTTTCTCAAATAAATTTCTCACTACTTACTTACGCTGGCTCAGTTACCCAAAGTGGATCTTGGCCTCCGACATTAGATTTTGCTTTTCTAAATCACTGCATTGACATTAACGAATTTATGCTGGAATTCAATTAATCAAAATATTAATGTACAAACGATGGTAAAAGGTGATTTTTTTCCATTTGGAAACATATTAAACGATAAGTATGTTTTCAGAAAATATTAAGATTAAATAGAAACAACTTTCTCGTTAAAGAGAGTTTTGAATAAGAATGAAAAAGATGCGATTTTACTTTTCAAGCGGTCAACATTATGAATGATTCCGAGTAAGTTTCCATTTAATATTCCAGACGCTGCAAAGCATTCCGCGCTCAAAATTTACTTTTGAAATTGAATTAGAGCAAAAAATGGTTGTAACGTTTACGTTCATTTGTAATTATTCGAAACGAGACGTCATCCCACTCATGGTTAAGTGATTAAGCAGGCATTTTCATTTTAAAAATGAATCCAGACGGACGCATCGCCGAATGCATTTCATCGCATCACCTACGCTGATTAAAAAACAAACAAATGTATTGTCAGGTTTTAATCGGATTGCTTTAATTTCCCTGTAGGAGTTATACCCAACAAACATACCTTTCTTATACATTCATACAGAGATTATACATATATTTATCGATAAAGTAAGTTAAAGTATTTTATATTAATAATAACTTAACTTCATTTCACTACAACTAACAACGTTGTAATTTGAAAAGATTTTCGATCCATAAATTAAAGGATCAAAGATTTATTTATTTTTATTTATTTCCTTTATTGTACACACACAATAAAACATATACATATTAAAAACAAATACACAATACAAATAAGCATGTACAAGGGTGAGCTTAACCCTAAGAAGAGTTCTCTTCCAGCAAACCCAATAAAGAATGGATAACAATAAATAAATAAGTAGGTAGGTGAGTATTAAATTTGTTGTGTGTACTTATAAAATACGTATATGATCATATAAAATATCGTA
>JAOCPS010744918.1:0-10412 GCA_025505425.1 Graphium colonna | reverse complement strand
TTTATAAAAAATAAATTTTTTATTAATCTTTTTCTCTTTTTTTTATTTTTTATTTTATTATTGGTTCTTGTGTGGGGGGGGGGGGGGCGCGCCGCTATACGCTCTAATTAAAATTTGTATTAAGATATCTTGGGAGTGGGGGGTTTGATCCACATGGTATCTTTGAAGTTTTTGTGGCATTATAACAGACCTTTCCAACGATACCCCACACGATGGGATGTCAAAATGTTTTTTTTTTCCGTTGTATGGCGGGAGGGGTGAAAAAAAATATTTTTACATTATTTTCTTCACCAATTTTCGTGACAATCGGTGCAGAAACGGCGGAGTACGAGCAAGGACGGACAGACATGACGAAACTATAAGGGTTCCTTGTGGACTACGGAACCCTAAAAAATATGAGATATATTTATAGTGTAGACATTGACACATACTTAAGTGTAAACACTTCTACAGTGAATAGACATATTCTACTTTGTATAAGGATTAATAAAAATCGCAAAGAGCGTGTCGGGCACGCACATGAAAGAGTTCCGTAGCTATCCGATGGTCCGTCTGATCGCTTGACAAAATAAATACTGACAAATTTCATTTTGCTGTGGACTCCATACATTTTGTTTAGATGACTATAAGTACATAAGTTTGTATAAAAATAACTTTCATAGCGAGTCCGAAACTATAAGGGTTCCTAGTGGACCATGGAATCCTACAAACCGACTTTATAAACACTAGTTGTGATGTGTGTGAGTGTTTACCACGAAAACTACCGAAATATTGTCACCCTTATCTGCTTCCGTAGCCTAGTGGTATGGGCCCTTGCTTTATAAACTGGAGGTCGTGGGTTCGAATGGTGTGAAAGGATTAATAACTTAGTGGCATAGTTATTTCGTTTGGTTAGTTTAATGCGCGTCACCCGATTGCCTGAAAAGTAAGATGATCCTTACGTCGAGCGGTCAAGTTAAAAGCCGGTCCAGCGCCTCATTTCTTTCCGGTTGTGTCGGAAATACTTCCGCACCGGCTATGAGAACAGGAACAAAGTGCATTTGTATTTACGCGTACGCTTGTGCACTATGATCATATATGTGGCATCGACTGATATATGTAGCAAGGGCTGTGCATATGATGTGCTTCTCTACGAATTTAAATATTATCGTCAAATGTATAAAATTCTCGTGTCACAATATTAATGACCTTACTCCTGCGAAACGGCTCGGCAGATTTTTATGATATTCCATTATGTATAGTCGGTAAGTCTGAGAATCGCTCGTCATCTATTTTTTGTACATTTAAGTGATAGTGTGTTTCAGCACCGACATCTTTTTTGGACGATACTTACTTTTGTTTTTTACTTTTTTTTGTTTTACTTTACTTTTGTTTTTTAAGATGTGGTATTAAAAAAAACACACACGACCCTAAATTTTTGCCTTTCCATCGCCGACCCTTGAACCCCGATCAATTGTCACTTGATACTACTACATTCGTAATATTACACATAAATTGCAATGACAAAACAACGTTTGCCGGGTCAGCTAATATTACCTAAAATATATGCTATGTTACGCGATATAAACGATAATCCTGACACTGTTTTGGGATGTTTTTATGAGTTACGTTTTTAATGATAACCTTTGAAGATATACTTCCTATAAATTGTATCCAAAAAACAATCCATAATTTAAGTATTTTTGACGAGTCTCTCAATTCTCCAACTTTGGCGGTAACTTTAGCTATCTTGAAAAACTGGAAAATCTCAAACGACACCCTTTGAGTGTAGTAGTAGGTTATTTTTGTTTTTACATGTATTCCTGTAATAAAACTAGATCTAGTATGTTTTAAATTCTTGTATTTAATCGATGCTGCTTAATTCCATCTACACAATCAACTCACCAAGGCTTGCACTATCTCGAAAAATCTCGAAAATCTCACACGACACCCTTTGAGCTCCACAAAGCGTCATAATAGCTCGCCGCCCATCGACTCGTTTGTCAGACGCAAAAAGTGCAGAGCGATCGCAGTCGCATCTTGACACAGAGTTTTGTTGCTCCTGCACAGAGCCTGACCCCCTTACACTTGCTATACAGGGAGTTTCAAATTGCTAAAGTTGTTTTTCAATTTTTTTAATCGATTTTAAAAATTCTATTTTTATGTGAAGGGTTAAGCGATGGTCACATATAATTTTCACAAAAATCGGTCCGACAGTTCCTTATTTACATCATTATAGCCGGATTTTTTTATGTAAGGGAACGCAAACGAGTGGATGGTTCACCTGATGTTAAGTGACCCCGTCGCCCATAGACACACGCAATATCCGGAGAGTTACGAGTGCGTTATAAACCTGGGAAATTTGAAAAAATAGGTTTATTGGATAGTATAGGTTCGGGATAAAGGCTTTGGAGGGGAAAGAGTGGAAAAAGGAAAGGGTATACATGGCCATCCGGCATCCCTAAAAGTCTTGCATAAATTATTTTATACCGACTTTATAAAGGGTGGTGGAATTTCCTCGGGCGATAGCGGCTGTAGAAGTGCAGCCAAAGTGGTGAAGGGATGTTATGTTCTACCATCTTGAACTTGGGATAATTACAGTTATGCGATAACCGGCGCGTCACCACCGCCCTTTATAAAGTCGGCATAAAATAAAGTACGCATGACATTTGGAAATGCGGGATGGCCATGTCTACCCTTTTCTTATCTCACTCCTTTTCCATCTAAATCCTTATACCGACCCCATCCTATACAATAAATCTATTATATCCAATTTTCCAGGTTGACAATGCACTCGCGATGTTGCGTGTGTCTTTAGGCGACGGGATCGCTTACCATTAGGTGAACCGTCTGCTCGTTTAACTTCCTAAAGCTCTAATCCATAAAAAAGCTCTAATTTGCGTTAAAATATTGTATCTTATCGATGCTTCATAATTCCATCCCGATCACTGACTCACTAAAGATCTCAAAAACCTCACACGACACCCTAAGAGCTTCGCATAGCGTCAGCCCAAACATATAACCCTCTCCGTTGTCGTCGGTTAAAAAGTACAGAGCGATCGCAGTCGCATCTTGACATAGAGTTTTGTTGCTCTCGCTTTGAGCCTGACCCCCTTACACTTGCTACACCCTAATTCACATTTCGGGTTCTCGAGGACTAGTGGTGTAACTGTAGTACTCCCCTTTGTCGCGGTTGGTTTATTTGCTGACCGAACTTCTGCCTTGTTGTTGAGAAGAGCCCTCTTGTAGCGACATAACAGCTAGAAGCTTCTGACTTCAGTATGCTTTCAGTTGAACTCTTCAACTTCTCTGTAGTTACGTGGGAAAATTGAGGAGCACCTTGAAAGTATTTAAATTTGCTTTTTGACTGGTACAGGATGTAATCGTTGGCTTTGACAGAGACTGATGAGGCGATACAAAAAGTACGACACATCAATAATATTGGAGTATTGTTATTTTCACAGAAATTAGCGACATAGCCGAATTCAAACGCTTTAGAAACGAACGGTTGTCAAACGAATGTAATAATGAAACTATTTGACCGATTTTTATGGAATAAGAATAGATATAATTACGACATGATCTCATATTATGAGATCATGTCGTAATTATATCTATTTAAATAAAAAAAATATTTTGGAAAACGGTTCATGACTTGTAGATAAATCGGTTCACATCCATGCAAAAAAAAGCAAATCGAAAACATCCATACCAGCGATTGAGAAACAAACATTGAAACATATTAACTTTTGTAAAGGTATGTATGTATTGATGTTACATGTATATACGTACAATATAAGAATAAGTTGAAAATTATAGCATAGATATTCTCGTAAAATGTTATCAAAATCTATTGCGTAGTTTTTCCGTGAGAGGACGAAACAAACTTTTGCGTTTATAATGTTCGTAGGATTTAGAAATAAAAGTTCGCCATTAACGAACCAAATTCAAATAAAGCTTATTTTCTGTATACGTTTATAAATGACAATAAACTGAAGTAAGTCAAGTACCTAGGTTCATCTACAAACTTTTATAAACGTCGCCTCTACGCATCTTTTATTTGCACAACCTGTATAAGTTTTTAACCAGCTTCAAAAAAAGAGTTGGTTCTCAATTAGAATGTGTTTAGGTTTTTTGTATGTAATATGTAATTCTTTTTAATCTCAAAGGATACACTTCCGAAAATACCCCATAAAATTTTCAGAAAAATCCGTCTAGTAGTCTTGATTTTTAATCGAAATAACAGAAAACAATATGCCTCGAAAGTGCACGTTTATTCAACATTGAAGTGATAACAGTGACCTATCTAAAGTAAGTCAGGAACACCGCCGGTCCGGAAAGCAAGCCACTGACTTTGGAAGAACCGCCGTATAAATCTCATGGGTACAATTTTTTCTTCAAAAAATATATAAGGCGCTTGAAGTGAGTTTATGTAATTTTCTGTGAATATGATCTTGTCTTTAACATTGTATTCGTAAGGCGTGGGAGAAGCTCATGCAAGTAAATACTTGCATATTACAAACTGCTGTTTATGTTAAGCGTGGGAGTAGTACATGAAAGCCAGGAGTTTGCTCTTTATTGGCATTCGCTCGGCACTGAATTGCAGTTATTCTATTAACTTAGCAATATATTGCATTGATAGTTCTTTGATTAATATGTCGGTCTTGTTGAAGTTAGTTCGCAGTTTGAAATGAACGTACGAATGAGAAGAACAAGTAAATCTTTTATGGGACAATGTGTACAACAAAATCCCAGAAAGCGTTCAAAATTTATCTGTTAATAAAATAAAAATCAAAGAAGGTTCGTTTGTTAAAGGATATTATAAAATTAACGATTACTTAAATATTAACACGCCCCGGTAAAGAAATGCTCACTGTAGGTTTTTACTTACAATTTTGTTTACAATTTAATGTTTGAATATTTATAAATACTTATTAGTCCCGCAAAGTTTCTTAAGCCTTCTTCCAAGGTCAGTGGCTTTCTTTCCGATCGAGTGGTAGTATTCTTGACCATCAATAAGCAAGTGTTATCGCTTCATTGAATACCGAAATTTGATTTGATTTCTTCGCAATACCCGCGGTCGTTTAATCTATCAACCTATGACGTCACTTCACTTGAACGGAGGGTATAGACACTAAGTTCTCCATCAAACACCATTGATTTCAATAATATCTTAAGCCTTTTACAAATAAAAAGTTGGTTTACTATCGACATTTGTGCTACTGGGCTGGTAGTAATCGTAATGTGTGCGCAAGATAAAGTGACAAACATCCAAACTCACAAATATTTCTATTGATTTTAAGAAAATAAGTTCCTTAAAAATTTATGTGATTATTATTCGCAAAAAAAATTCCGGATGAGAGCTTGACGCAATGGTTTCTCTTATTTTTTTTACACGCTGCCTTTATTGTAAATATCTTGGTCTTGTGTTACAAGGGCGTTTTACACACTGGGGCGTTTTACACACAAGGACAGACACCCAGATTCGTAACTATTTGTAGGTCGTATATATAATTTTTGATCCGGGTGGGAATCAAACCCACGCCCTTTCGACGCTGTAGCCATTGTCTGAGCAACTACACCAACCGGCCGTAAATCCAAAAACAATTATTCAGTTTTCAAAATCCTGTTTGACTTGTTACATATACAGGTGACTGTCGAGTTCCTGACGATGTTAATGGACAGCACCCAATACTGGATTGTCATCAAATTTATATATGATGACAGAAAAACATTACCTAATCGGTCAACAACCTGCCTCGGATAAACAGCTGATCATTACCCGCACCGAGTAGCTACACTTAATTTCTTTTGTGTTATGTTAAGTGTTAATATTTATCCGACATAGGCTGTTGACCCACCGAGCTTCCCCCTCCCTCCGTGTTTCCTCATTATTTGTTAAACTTTAGGTTATGTTTACTCATTGGTAAATCAATGTTCATCTTTTATAATATTTTTATTCTTCATATATGATCCCTGCATATAACGTCTTTGAATATTGTAAAAGACTCAACAGTCACCCCGCACAACAGATTGTTAGATACGCAGGTACTTACTAATTCCTTTAAGTGCCAATGTCCCCACATTACATCATTGTATAAATATATGCTATAACGATGCATGTCTGTCGTTAATAAAGTGGTTCAATCTAAACCGAATATTTAAGGGAATGTTAAGTGCTTCAGAATAAATGTCTACAGAAAGAGACTCTCGCGATCATGGTATATATAGATAAAATAGTTGTAGGAAAATGTCTAATGAAAGATACACTATTACATGGCCGTACTTTATATGTTGTTTTTTGTTTAGTGAAATTGCTCCTGCGTAATTAGTATTAATATTGGGTCCGTATTTTTAAACGTTTTATATAAAATTAATGATTTTATCCATTTTATATCACATTGTTTTATTTATAAGAAAAATTGAAACGTCTTACTGCCATAGGTCGTAACTTGCAACTCGTGTGTTTCATTTTTTTCCTAAAATTTTCTTCTCCAATGGTAATAAATGCATTTTCTCCTCTCTAATTTTGTTCTATTCTTTAATAGAATAAGCGAAATTAGTAGAAGAAATAAAGTACAAGTTCTCAATCTTATTGAGAACCAACTATACAGCAGTTTTAGTTTTTAAATTATAGTACCTATAAAAAAGTAAAGTACTTGTGAAAATAATATAATAATAAAAAGCCTTTTTTTCTTTCCTATCATTCGTTTAACCTTTGATAAACTTTATACTATGTGTTTTTCGTAATCATCATATTTAGGATAAAAAATATATCGCTTTGAATTTTTTATGAATATCCACATTTTTATCTGCTTAATGAATATTAATTAATCTCCACAGCGCTCTCCGCAGACTCTGAGGAGACCGACGTGTTTTGTCTCATCTCAAACACGGGTTACAAGGCCGGTCCAAAGTATGGACTGAAGCGTTTTTGTCGATCTAATTTATTCGTCCAATTTAAATTACGTTATATCGATTTTATTTAACGCTTCCTTAACTATAACTTACTATGCTTGTGTTGCTACGGCGATTTACATACATAAATTTCACAATCAAACATCCAGATAGAAATCTGTAGACCATACAAATAATTGTCACGGGTGATAAGCAAAAAAAAAAGAAACTAAATAATTTACTTACTCGACGGAATATTAAGACCGGTATGGTTTGTAAGAGCGTCGATCGCTGAAGGAATCCATTCGTCGCAATCTGTCGACGCGACGTGTGGCCTTAATGGGCCGAGCGGCTGTCAGTGGCGACAGTGGGCTCGAGTGGCTCGTTATCGGGCCCTCGAGCGCCTCTCCGACACCACGTAACGACACCGTCGAGTGTCGGACGCGCCGCGGCCCCGCCCCGCTCACGTGTCGGCGACGTGCAACGGCTCTGATCGCCTGCTGCTAAAGTCAATACTCACCTAGGTTTAGGCCTGTTCTCATTGTGAAATACGATTCAGTTTAATACTGACCGCCTGGTACTTTTAGTTAATACTAGACTTAAAATTTAGGCCTGTTAGTTCTTATCGCCTGGTACTTATTGTCAATATTGAGCTAGGTATAGGCTTCTTAACGTTTGGTACTTAGATTAAACTAAATTAAGTTTAGGCATATTCTCATCGCCTAGTACTTATTGTTAGTAGATTAGGCTCAGGTTAGTTCTGATCGCCTAGTACTTATAATTAATACGCCCAGTGAACTTATCGCTCGTCTTATCGCATTCTCTTGTTTTTAGCTTGGTTCTGACCGCCTGGTACTAGGTATAATTAGTAACCAGATCGGATGAAATTTGAAATACATATAGGAAATAGGTCATTTATATAAATTTGTTGGGATGGGGGAAATAATCATTTAATCAAAATAAACGACGAAATAATCTATAATTTAAGTATTTTCCACTTAAGGGAATTAATAGAATTATATCTCTTAAATGATTTTTTCATAACGTTACCATTTTCTTAATAAAATAAAAAAAACGTGTGATGTATGTAGTGCGACACCAAATAGGAACGAAGTTCCCTATTATAAAAATATTAATTTCAAGTTCTATTTGAGGTATAAAGAAAATAATTATTCGGGTATACATTTTTATAACGATTTTTTTGGTGATAAAAATAAATAAAAAACTTTTGTACAAAATTATCTTAACACCTGTATTTTGTTAACAGTAATTTATACGACAGAAACAGCTATTGACACGAATAAGATATAATAACAATAGCAATCTGCAACAATAAATAAAGTAAAGAAATCAAAATAAATAAATAATAAAAAAATAATAGTATAAAAAACGTGAATTAAATAACAAAATAAATAAACTAATAAATAAATCATAAATAGATATGTAAATTTATAAATGAATAAACAGTCATCCCCCGTAGACTGTACATTAGACACTGTATAGCCATCATACATAGAGTATAGATACGATGAATCGGACGTTTTTTTGCCGGCTAGGGTGCCACTCCGCAACGCCCCATAAGGAGCTTCGTTCCAAAATTATCTTAACACCTTTATTCTGTTTACAATGATGTAAAGAAAATAATTATTAATAATATAAAAAGAAAAAGTTTTTTACATAAATAAGGTATAATACTAATAGCAAAGTGCAATCATAATAATAGTTTTCCTGTAGATTATATACATAAGACCCTGTATAGCCATCATACATAGACTATAATTACAAATGACATAAAAGTCTTACGCTTTTTTTTATGTTACGGACGTTTTTGGCCGGCTAGGGTACCCCTCCGCAGCGTCCCATAAGGAACTTCAAAATACATTTTCAAAGTGGGAATGAATGCTTGTTCATTCAGATCGTAGCAATGCGTAGCAATAAAGCTCGTAGCATTCTGAAATTCGACCCGATCATTCGTCATCGCCACTTTGGCCACTTTCCCTAGTGTTTCATAAGCAATTGTTGTTTAATTATCTTACATTAACATCCTATATTAATAAATAATAATGTCTTTTATCCTATATCATATTTAGCAGTCCCCTGCGGTTTCACCTGCGTCAATCTTCCTCTTTTGGCAACATTTTTTATTAATGCTCTGTCCCCATTCGCCATAGCGTTATGTTATATAGCCTAAAGCCTTCCTAGATCAATGAGCTATCCTATATTGAGAGAATTTTTCAATTCGGACCAGTAGTTTCTGAAATGACCGCGTTCAACCAAACAAATTCTTCAACTTATATTAGTATAGATTAACGAGTGTAAGGTTTGCTAAAATTTCTTTAAAACATTATGTAGTATAATAAATTATTTGGATCGCATGATGCGCCAGTCAAAAAACGTGTAATATTCATTATGCTTTTAGCAGCACAAATTCCGTCGAGGGCCGAGTGGAGTGGGGGTATGACCCAGTTCCGGGGTCGCTTGTCTAGACCACTTCTGCCGTCTGCTCTGCGGAATTGCGTTGTTATTGATTTTAATTATTTCTCCATACAAAATATCATTAAATGTCAATGGAATTGTGCTTCAAATTCACTTCAAATTCACATACAAATATTTTATGTGCTGACATGATGTAAATACTAGCAACAAACAGAACAATTATTCCTGTAACAAGACTGAAGAAGATAAGTAAATCTTTTATGAGACAATGTTAATTGCAACTTTACAACAAAATCTCAGAAAACGTTCAAAACTATTTCGTTAATAAATTTAAGGAATGTCTAAAGAACGTTTGTGTGTTCAAGGTTTATATTAATGGCTACTTGAATGATAGCACACCCTGACAATGAACTGCTCGCTCCAGGCTGTTTAAAGTGAATGAAATTCTCTGTAAAATATATTATTATTTATTATTAAATATTTATTACAAAATACCGATAAAAAAGTGAAATCACTTCTATATTGAATAAAGATATTTTGATTTATACATGTATGTATTAGTTTCAGATTGTAAGATTAAAATCAAATGTCCTTATTTAACATTGAAGTGATAACACTTGATTATTGACCGTCAATATTACCACCGGTTCGGCAAGGAAAACCACTGACCCGAGAAGAACCGCCGTAATAAACTAAGCGGGACTAATCTATTCTTTTCCAAATGCATAAAACAGAATATATTAACAGTAAATTTTACTTGAAAAGGCCTGGAGCGAACCGTTCAGGAGACCGTGGCATTTAAGCAATTGTTAATGTTATAATCTGTCTGTCCTCCGTTTGTCTACACCGTATTATCACATATTTGGCCATATTGCGCGAAAAGAGGGGAACAGTCTAGAAAAACTGATAGTAACATGAAAGGTAGAGGGTAACCGAACAACTGGAGCCACCTCTCAGTTCTGCCCCGCAACAGGCAACGAACCGATACGTTTGGAGGCAGACCATTGATCGCCTAAAATTGTGTCACGATCCTTAGTAATGAGGGAACCATCAAGAAGAAGAAGAAGAATGTTATATATTATATATAATTTTTTTTAAAT
>JAOCPS010744807.1:0-10413 GCA_025505425.1 Graphium colonna | reverse complement strand
GTCGGCATAAAATAAAGTATGCATGACTTTCTGGGTAGCTGGATGTCCATTCCTTCCCTCTTCTTTTCCCACTCCTTTCTCCTCCTAATCCTTAATTTATTTCCGACCCGTCCTATCCACTAAACCTGTTTTATCCAATTTCGTAGGTTGACAATGCACACACAACTCTCCGAATGTTTGAATGAAATGAATGGGATCATTTAACATCACCTCCAAATTCTTAATCCCTACCCACCTTATTCAAAAAACTTATTGTATCCAATTTCCCAGGTTGACAACGCACTCGCAACTCTACGGATGTTGCGTGTGTCCATGGGCGACGAGATCACCTTCCACCAGGTGAACCGTCTGCTCGTTTGTCCTCCTTTCTATAAAAAATAAAACAGCAGATGAACCGTCTGCTCGTTTGTCATTCATTTCATAAAAAAAAATCCTATAAATTATCCAATTGCCAATATCTTTGCGAAGTCAGCAGCAAAAACCTTCGTCCTAGGCAAGATTTCACTTATTTCTCTTTCTTTATCCAATCCGTTCTTTGTGGAACGCGCCACTTTTCAAGATCAGGATGGCCAAGAGTTGCTTTATGTTTAAATAGAAAGTTCGCGAACATCTCTTAGAAATATGTCAGCAGATGATGTTATTATACGCACATATATTCCATATATACTTAAATACATACACATAATCTATGTATTTAAGTAGCCGATTATGTTTGTTGAAAACATAATTAGAAGTAACATTTCGATATTCCCCATCGTTTCGGTACTTGTAAAAAAATATTCGAGGTCAGTGGTAAAAAAATGGGTATTTGGCGATTTTAACCGAAACGGTGTGTAACTTTTAATTATATATTGCATTGATGTTATATCACGGCCACTGAAAGAATTGATAAAATTCACTTATATTATGTTATAATTATATATTTTTACTAGCATTACTCAGCAAACGATGACCTGTCTCTTTTAATTTTAACTATTTTTTAAATTTCAAATACAAAGATAATATACGACACATAATATGTCGTATTTTTTATCAGAATTTCATTAAAAACGGTTTAATGCATTAGAATTTACAGTGTGCATACATTGTGACGCGTAATTTGTATATATAAATATTGCAAACATTCTGTAACTATTTAATATTCTCTCAATCAATACAAAGAAATATGTTTTATATACAGCATAATTGGTGAGTCGCCTACGATGGTAAAGGATAGCACTCGGTACTCGATTGCCGCCATATTCATATAATAAAATAAGGGGCATAGTTTTAACCGAAATTTTCCAATAAATTAATGAAGTGTGGAGGTAAAGCGCGGTGCCTACACTGCTGAGCACACTGAAGGTCATCGAACTCCTCGCCACTCCGGCTACGTCGCGTGTCCGCTAGGGTGAACATGAATTACGTAATACTTTTTTTAACTTTAAATAACATTTACTCAGTGGTGAATCAATATTTATTTTTAATAATATATTTATTCTTCATCCCCAAATATAACGTCTTAAAGTATTGAACGTGATTCCATGACATCATTTTTTTTTTATTTTAATTTGCCTATCGGCTCTACCGTTATTAGATTTTTACATGAAAATGTCTTTCCCGTTATTAGATATTCCATGAAAATGTCTTTCCCGTAGACAAGAGCGAAAAAAGAAGAAAGAATTAAATTGAAGCTTCAAAAACCTAATGGTTAAGGATCACAGATATCAGATCACGTGGTCGAGGGTACGAATCCCGGCATTTAATTATTGTCGTGGTCCTAGCACAAACCTACAGCTTAGTTATAATGGTTAAAAAGTAATAGTAAAATTTCTAATAATTTTCATTTGCTAATATTTAAAAAAAAAAAGGTTTAACGAATTTCCTACTATTTTATTATGTTAAAGTTGTATTTAAGTTCGGTTCGTATTAAAATGTATTTAACTGTTGTACGATAAATAGTAGAGATTAATATAATAGTTGATTTCATTTGTCTGCTTGTCTGTACATACCATCGATAATGATTCCACGAAATTCATCCACAGACAAAAGCGCACAAAACTATTTTTAAACAATATGCGTCGTAGTGAGGGTTGCCACCTCTTTTCTGGCAAATGAAGTACATTATTTACATATTTTTATTAACATTTGAAAACAGTATATTTTAATTTATCATTTTGCTAAAAATAAATTTCTCATTCATTTTAAGAAATAATTATCAGGGAATGTGTCGTTCCTTTTTACTCAAAACTTCTTACAAACAACGTTTTTGCATTATGTGAGAAATTAATTCCAGAAAATTTAAATGGTGCGAAATTAAATATCTGTGCGTAATTTATTGTTGTCCCAAAATATAGAGAACAATCATCATAAATAACGTACAATACATTATAATAAAGTACGGGTGGCAACCCTAGTCGTAGCACTGTTTGCTAGAGGAAGCTTTGGAATTTGTTCCTTTATCGGCGTCCGTGGTATGCGCCGATATCCCCTGATATCTAGGAAGGAAGTGTCTGAATGTATTTCCGGTGTGCGAATGTCTAAGCGTGGGCGGATCTAGATTTCGCCTTGCGTATAACATTTTTTTGCTACAGTTATGACGAAGCGATAGTTATTAAATTCACTATATTACATACCGAATAAAATAACCTTTTATTAAAATACCATAATTAAAACAAGCATTATTTTTCTTGAGTAATTTTGTCGAATAATAATTATTTTACGCTTAAACCTTTGATATGTAACGTTACCAAAAAAACAGCACATGCGCTACGTAGCGAAATGATTGTTATTTTTAAAATATTAGGCGTTTATAAATAGCGTAACTTTATAACTTGTTTGATATTAATAGATGTTGTGATGAAGTGATTATTTGAAATTACAATTGTATAAAGCTTCCATTCACGGTTCGTCTGGATGGACTTCATAATTAAGCTTTACTGGTAATCAAATAATCCTATAGATTTATCCAGATTGTAAACTATTGGTTAAGTAAAATTTAATTAAAATCCGTTCAGCAGTTCCAGTATTAAGTAACAGACATTCACGGTTCCAGTATTATTAGGTTATTGTTAATTTCCGTGCCTAATGACTGGCTCTCACGCTTCTGTAACAGTTGAACGGAAAAAACAGAGAGAAAATTTCAATTGTGAGGATGAACTAAGCGGAAGTTAAATAACAGTTTCGTGTTTCACTTCCGTTCACTATTTCATCGATGGATGTATGAAAAAATAATAGCTATTTTGCATTTGGAAACAGTTGGCTAGCTTAAGTGGAAGTGGGCCGGCCATGTCTCCAGACGTATCGAAGGTCGATGGAGCCGACACGTGTTAGTGTAGACCGCGGCTAGGCAAACGTAGTGTAGGACGTCCTGATGGATGTACTACTTAAGAGGGTGGCTGGTAACGGATGACGGTAACGTTGGCGCGCCTTAAGGGAAGCTTACGTCCAGCAGTGGACGGCAATAGGCTGATGGTGATGATGATGATGTATTTGGAAAACATCAAATTTTACATCAAGTAAGATTTTTATCTAAGTGCAATAATTTAGTCTATTTGGCCTTTTCATATTTTAGGCCCTTTGTACTTTATTTCGTAAACAATTAGAATAAATTAATAATAAAACATAATATCCTTCATATATATAAAAATCCGGTTATATAAGCTTCCTGTATTTGAGCCAATTTACATTTCATATCATCGTTTAATTTTATGTTAATTAATATATTTAACTTCACTTAAAAATTCATTTTTTAAACGATTTCAAAGAGGAAGGAGGTACTCTATTTGAATGTTGCTGTTTTTAGGTATGTTTGCGTGAATCGCCGTCTGAACCGATTTAAAAAATTATATTTTTGTCTAATAGGATATATTTTCGAAAAATTCAAAAAAATTGAGTCTGTAGTTTGTTTTTAATAAAAACGACGGAGGAATGTATCGCGAAAGTCCTCTTTAAAGGCGTATGAAGTCGGTTTTGTAATTTTCTGTGACAAGTTCATTTTTTACAAAAGATTACAAAAATCGACGTCAAAAGCCTTAGAAATGTATTTTAAAACATAAACATATCTCTTTTCCCCGTTATTTTGATTTTAAATACAAATTACTAATCCGATTTTTATGTAAATTTTGTGACACACGCAACATCCGGAGAGTTGGAGTGCGTTGTCAACCTGGAAAATTGGTTTATGGGATAGGATGGGTCGGGATTAAGGATTTGGAGAGGATAGGAGTGGGAAAACGGTAGACATGTCCATCCGGCATCCCTTAAAGTCATGCATACTTTATGCCGAATTTACAAAGGGCGGTGGTACTTCCCCGGACGAGCGTGGCCGTAAAAGTGCAGCAAAAGCTGTGAAAGGATGCAGTGTTGTGCTTATTTCTTGACTTGGTTTTATTTATAATTGGATCCCAAGCAGGCAGTAGCATCCAACCATCCTCCCTATTGAAATCTATGACAATTATGTCTGACAAAATGGATTTAAATTATAGCATTACGCAGTGTTATAAGCGAAATATTAAAAAAAAATTGTTTTCGACAATATTCTGCATTCGTTTTAGGCATATTTGCAGACTTGATAAAAATGATGAAAAAACTCTAGAAACATATAATATGATGTACATAAAACAACACTGTTGTTTTTGGTTTGGTTGCCTTTTCTCAAGCTTTGTACTGCGCATGCGCGTACTATCGCTTTTTAGTTTCATCGACTTAGAAATCACAACGATGCTAAAGAAGTTTTTACTTCAAAATAGTATCTTAATCCAATTTGACATACAATTAGTACAAAAATAACATATACATCGTAAACAATTTCTTTTTATGACTTAATATTTTCTTGGATCGGAACGATTACGTTTTTACGAGTAAACCATAATCTCACTGTATGCTTGCATCATACAATGGAATTTAATTATAAAACGGCTCTTTTATACAAATTAATTTTATCATTCAAAGTCAACGTTACGTTATCCCCTTCAAAAAACTGGATGGTACTGCGTTCTAATATTTTTAAATACCTTACTCGACCTGTTTTAAACAGATTAAATAGAAAAAACGTATGTTTTAGAATAACGATTAGGAACAAGTTGTTCTATTCTTGTTTTATAACGTTCTTTACGATCTAGAGTTTTTTTTGCATATTATTAAAATATAATATGCTAACTAAGAAATTATCATATATATTAATAGTAGATTACAGCAGATACAATATAGTAATTTTGTGTTTTGTAATGTCTTATATTTTAACGAGGAAAACAATGCAAAAATTATTTAATTTAATGATTAATGCATTAAAATTACGGCGTGTGCTTTTGAAGCAAACCACAAAAATATCACGTTAGAGCAAAATAAATTATATCTAGTCAGAAATAAGTAATTTCGTCGGTCGTTTTTTGTATTTTACCGCGACTCAATTTGTTTATTTTCAGACGTTTTCGACGTTTCGATTTAAAACTAAATATAACATGACTAGTCACGTTCCTAGGAACGCTACAGTCATTAAATTTAATAAATTTCATTGTCTATAAAATAGTGTAATAGTGCAATCAGAATTACTAAATAGACACGGATAATAGCAATATTTAACTCTGTCGAACAATAAATTTAACGATTATTCAGTAAAATTAGTAAAAAAAATAATTCTCTGTGCTGATTTAACATTCTATTTCATCTATGTTTGCTAGATAATATTAAAAGTATTTATTTTGTTAAGTAATATGCACAAGAAACGTAACACGTGCAAACATTACACAAACGGAGCTTTGGTCAAAATACTTCAAGTTTTTTTTTAATTTATTCAAGTTGCAAATAATAAAAAAAAATAATTTTAATACTGTTGGTTGTTTTGTAGATGATATCAAATCACAATTTAAAAAGTATTTCACACACTAGTAACAATGACAAGTTTACTACGTATAGTGCGCGTAGTGTCAACCATAGTATTTCCAAATATTAATAATTTATTTTTGTCATAGAAAAATATTTAAGAAACTCGCAAAGGTCTCGGTTAAGTATGGAATTTTTAAGTTATTTTTTTTTTATTATGATAGACAACCACGAATGGCAAATAAAAGTAAAAGTTGCCTGCTCTAAAAACCCTACCTGCTCTATTTGAGGAAATTTAGCAGGTAGGTACATCCTTACAAAATTGTTGCTATTCTTCCTAACCTTTAAAAAAAAATTGTCCTTTCATATAAACTCCATTCTTATTTTAAGCGCACACTTATTTGTGTTACGTATATATAATTTTTTTTAAAGAGGAGATAAAAAATGGCCGCCACTTCTTGCGAATCGTCTAACGTCCAATGTTAAATGACGTTAAAGATACTTCCGAGATACATGTTTTCGCTAACGTAAATATTTCAAGAGTTATTTTTATTCAGATAGGCACTAGACCGGTCGTTAGTAAATTTTCCTTCGTATTTATTTTTAATGCTCACTTGTTTTTGTTTATCTAATGCACGTGTTCCTGGCCAGTAACGTGGCCTTGACCGATTTGGATTTAAGACAACATCGACAAGTTTATTGATATGAACAATACAACGTTGTTTACGAGCTTAAAAAATATTCATCAAAAATGAAATTGTAATTAACTAACGACTAAAATTTCACCTTTATTATCAAGAGTTGACCGATTTTTTTAATAATGATGGTGAAGAGATATTATAAATTAATTAATTAAATAAAAAAGCTTTGTTATAAGTAAAATATTACATCATCGAAATATCCGACTGTAATGTAAAAATTTAAATAAACGTTAATAAAATTTTCTATGCTTCTTTGATTATCAAAGGTATATGATATGAATACTTATCATGCTGCATTATGTAACTAATGGCTATATATTTTTTAAAAGTGATTACTACCACTATTTATAGATTACTACTACGGAATTAAGTTTGCAAGAATGTAATGTAACATTAATTTTAATACTAAATTTATAGCGATTAAATTATAATACCGAATAATAATATCGAATAGTAATTATAGAATAAATAAAAGCAACAAAAATTAACCACGTGCTCGTGTGCGCAAGTAAACTCAAGTACTTAAAGTGAAGCGCGACATTAAAATGAATCGCAGTAGCACGCAGCACATTTTCTTAAACGACTATTAAGTCTTACTAATCATAATAAATACTGGCAACACACATTTTACTACGATAAACAAGAGGGCACGTGTTCCGAAACAGTTGGCTTTTTGTTATAAAAAACACATCGTAACTATTACGTGTTTGGTATCTGTGCGAAATAGATGTTCAAGGTCAATCGTGTCGAGCCGTATAAACACACAGACAGCGGTATTAATGTCGCCCGATTGCTCCCACTTAAGCGCTAGTCAAAATGGGCCCCGTCTGAACTACTCCAATCTTTAGGTTAGTGAACTGACGCGTGTGCAACTGTGCACTTAACCTAGTTTTATATTCATCTCGATAATTGCCAGACATTACCGCTTATATAACACGTGATGAGACTCACTTTTGCTGCCACACGTGTCTCTTTTAGTGATTTTTTGGCCGAATATTTACCTCCAGGAGTGGTTGAGTAAATAGTTCCGCCGGGCGTGCTGGAATATACGTCTGGCATTTGCGCAGGGTCTGTAATGAGGACCCGCCTTGAAGGGATCGCTTGGCTGGTCGTCGCCTGCCTCGCTACCGGTGAAGCCGACATCTTTTCTTGTTTACTTCAAAAATCACCGATCACAAACACAATGCCGGCCGATTGCACGTAGACTGAGCCGAGTGGAGCCGGGCGCCTAAAATAAATACGCAGCCGGCTAGCGACGCACACAAGCATGGAGGAATGTAAACACGCTTCACACGGATAAGCTAACGTCAAAACACTCATAGATCAGACAGCGCCTGTAAACTTAAATGCCTAATGCTTCTGTTGAATGAAAACAATTAACCGACTTCAAAAAAGTAGGAAGGTTCTTAATTCGGGCGTTTCTTCTGTGTTTTTCTTATTTATTTTCGCGCATATCTATAATATTGTATATAATAATAATGAAAATCAAATGAAGAGATGGATACCATTTTAGTAGATACTTTTTATCATTATTAGCTAGTTGTTGTTGTCTGTCTTTAGTGTAATAGATTTAAATCTTACAGAAACTAATATATAATATCAAAATGTTTGCTATTTATATTCAGTTTGGGTCCCAGACAATTGAGTTACACTGGTTGCAGACCGTATTTCAAAAATGTAGAGACGGTTCAGGTTCGTAAGTAAGCAGTTAGAGAATCTAATGCTAAAGGTGAAGATGGAAGCTTTTATCTTTCATCATTTATTATATACATAGCGTCCTAGTACATCTTTGATTCATTCTTAGTGCCTTAGGTCATTATACAAATCTATAATAGGTGTGGCGTATCAACATTAGTATTGTATAGACTTGTCCACACCATTCATTCACCGCAATATTTATGTCAACGCAAGTAGTCATTTAAGATAAAGTTGCTATACCAACCAGCCTGGAGTCAGAACATTCGCTCATTGAGATTCGTACAGTAAACATCTCAACAAGAACACGTCTCTTATTTTACCGTACCTTCTGATACGTACATAAAACACCACGACATAACAACATACGGTAAATAGGCATTAAATAGATAACGTCCAACAAAGACAACCCCCAACTAATCTATGACAGCACACGTAGAGTGGTACGTTATCTTATTAAAACTCACACATAGAGCGAAGTTAGTGCGTAGTTTTTTTTAAGTTCAAATCGTCCACGGTTGATATGGCGACCATTTTATAATACGACATGTTTATCATAGAATCGGATTCATATTCTATACGCGCCGAGTGCAAATCCGGAAGCCATTGTGGGTTTGGATAAGTTATTAGGAGATGTAGACGACATGATATACCGATAAAATGTTATAACATCTTTTGTAGCAAGTTTAAATTGACACATTTATTATATACAATTTGAAACTGTAATGTCTACCTTAGACATACTAATCACTCAAATGATTTTTACGTTTAAACGTATAATACGTTTCATGAACCGTGTGATGTTAAATGTCTTTGAAAAAAGTTTACTCTTTTATGTCTTATCTCGCACAAACACATGTAAAATTTTATTTATTTTGTCAATAAATCTAGCTCAATTTGTATTTTAATTCGTGATTTATTTATTTTTCATTTATTCCTCAAATATCGTTCATGTTCTGTAAATATTTTTTTATACAAAAATATATGTTTATGTTGATGTATGGGTGGTGCAGACGTATAAATATTATGTAAAGTAAGCATTAATACAACTGCAAAGATACTTTGATCAATTGACTAAAAGAATAAAAAGTAGAATTGTATGTTTGTAAGTTCTGCTAATAACTTGTGACAGCGTTGCAACAATAACTTAATCAACCAACTCTATAATACAACACGTGTGACTATCTATATATACTCGTTCGTAATTTGCTTTTTCTATGGAAAGGATGACAAACGAGTAGACGGTTCACCTGATGGTAAGCGATCCCGTCGCCCATAGAGCCGCTAGCTCGTTGTCAACCGGGGAGATCGGATAGAATAAAATTATTGGATAGGATTGGATCAGGGCTAAGGGTTTGAAAGGAAAGGGAAGAGATGGCCACCCGGCATCCACGTCACGTCATGCATATTTTATTTTATGCGAATTTATAAAAGGCGGTGGTACTACCTTGGGCGAGTGCGGCCGTAGAAGTGCAGCAAAAGCTGTGAAAAAATGTTATGCTCTACCACCTTATAAAGTAAGGAGTTAGTAAGAGTAAGTATTTTTATTATGTAAGTAATACGATAATTTAATTGTAAGGTTCGGCAGTGATAACAATAATATAAATATTTTTATTTATTTTAAACAAGACTTCTGTCTTTGCCAAAAGACAACATTTCATTTATAAAATATTACCGTCGACAGCTGTGTGTATATTTATACTGTGTATTTATACAAAGCACTCGCATATTATTAATAAATTTAATTAACTGTAACTAAAAACCTTAAAACCTTAATGATGTATACTGACTTATAAAAAATAAAAAGCATTTATATGTGTGCATATTAATTTATTTTATCTATTACTAAAATACCTTCAAAAACTTTTTTATTCTCGAATATAATTTTGGAATTCCAAAACATAGAGATATATTTTAAATGGGTAGAGTTAGTTAAACATTATTAACAAGCCGTCAAAAACATTAGGATGTTTTTTTCCTTCTTTACGGAGTAATTATATTTCCCGTCCCTTTTGGTAGTCCGAAATGAGGGGAAGCCTCTATTAATCTGTCGTAGAGCACCTGCAATCTTACAGGTGTCGTGGATTGTTCTATGTAGAGGTAAACTTACCTGGTTAAACACTCCATGTAACATTTTACCTAAAAGTAACGAAAATAACGACAAGCGATATGTGGCAATGATAATCTAAGGATAAGATACGGCAAAAGGAAAAGC
>JAOCPS010744697.1:0-10413 GCA_025505425.1 Graphium colonna | reverse complement strand
CGGTGGTACTTCCCCGGACGAGCGTGGCCTTAAAAGTGCAGCAAAAGCTGTAAAAGGATGTTATGCTCTACCACCTGGAACATTCTATAAAAACGCGTAAAGTCTATGTGAATAAAGATATTTTGGATTTCAATTTTGTTTGAGACGTGTAACAAGAGTTTTTTTTACATATCATATACAGGTGATTGGTGAGTCCTGGTCCGGGGGCGGATCGGTTGACATTAGGACCGCGGCCCAATTCGCGCCGCCCGCCCACGCGACTGCGGACATCGTGACACGGCAAAGTCAGATAGTGTCGCTCGTAATCTGCTTATTCCGTTTCATTCATGCACAACGAATGGAAAATCTGTCTTGGTTCTCAATTCGCACGTTTCTATTTTTTATATGTATGTTCGCACATATCTACGTCATTTATAAACCGATTTTAGAAAATCCTTTTTTTGTCTGATAGTATATTCTTCCAGAAAGGTCCCACCAATTTTTGTAAAAATCGGTTCAGAAGTTTGTTTTTCAAATCAAAATTACGGAGAAGATATGTTTGGAAAGTACACTTATAAGGTGAAAATAAACTCGTGTATGCCATCATTTTTTAGGTATGAATAAATATCGAAAAAAGATTAAGAGTTTTCGTGTATATCAATATTGAGTCTATGAAAACACACACACAAAGTTTAAACCTTATCTGTCTTGTGATGAATCAAAACAAACCATTGTGAATGACATCATGCAGCTAGTATATGATGATAACGAGCACTCTAAGACAACAAGGTGGTAGCACCATCTAAAGTGTAAGTAAATCAACAGTTATAATCAAACTTGAATTCTTCATTTGTTCATTTAAACCTACTAGCCTAAGATATACCAGTCCAGAAAGGTTTTAGGCTATTTACCATCACGATGTCCTCTATAAGCCGTAAATAATGGGGAGTGAATCTGTGGGTCACTCCTAGTTGTCCTTATAATGCGAGTTACTCCAGTTGGTTCATGGCATTTATGACCCTGAGCGTCGCTGTCATTGTGGTTAGGAGTTCAAAGTGTATTGAACCTCCAGTGCCTCAAGGTCGCACGATTAAATGGATAAGGGCCTCGCGTTGGGACCGCGTGCTACTTGTCAATGTGACACTACACGCACGAGGGTGGCAATTACATTTATGGGTTTAACATTGGCTAATTAACGTGGGACTAACTTGTTTTTTTAATCAATATATATGTATATATATATGATAGCACACCCGGTCACGCCTCGTCGAGGCTCAGTTGTAATATGTTGTATTAATATAACTTTAAACAGTCATATTAATGCTGTTTAATAAAGACAAAAAATAGATCATCAATCTACATATTCGTTTAAACTATCCAATCTTCCAAGTAAGCCTAAATACTTAGTTAGCTACTGGCAACTTAGCCAAAATGTGAGCTGGGACTTTAATACATATGTATGAATATTCCAGTGTTTACATATCTTCCAAACTTCTTAATAATACGCTAATAAATGTGATACGTTATCGTTAGACACGCTTTCATATTCCGTTGGTTATCGACAATATGTCACTACAATAAAATCAATACGGTATCCTTGTGGGAACATATATTTTACTGCTACGTGTAATTTAGTTTCCAAACATATCCTGACTCGCTATCCGAAAAGTGTGTAACTTTTTCAGGATAGATACATTCCAAACAACACAGCTCCATTCACGAAATAGAGCCATTGAAGAAGCTGGCTCCTGTAACCTCCACCCTAACAAATTCAAAATGATAAATTCTCTAACACCGATCTTATAATAGAATGATGATACTTCCCTGACCGAGGCCTTCCATTCATACAGTTGTTATTCTAAACCAAAACATGAAGTTAAAAATAAATCTGTCAATTTATCAAGATTAGAAACGGCGTCAGCAAACAACTCTATGACACGGGTGCGAGATGCTGACTCACAGAATACACGTCGGCGTCACGCCTTTTTACGCCTATACCAAAATAGAACAAACAGACGAGCGTTAATCTCACTATGATTTCACATATTTTGGCGAAAATGCTATTACTACACTATATATATTACACAAGTGGAAATGTTAGAACTGTTTGTCAATCCGCTGTCTTTTAATAACAAACAAGGCAAATGACCTAGAATTAGGTTTATCGGATTGTTTCTTTTTTATGAAGAAGGAGGCAAACGAGCAAGCGGGTCACCTGATGGTAAACGGTCTCCGCCGCCAATGGACTCTCGCAACACCAGAGGAGTTACACGAACGTTGTCGGCCTTTAAGCTAGAAGTAAGCTCAATTTTTTTTTAAATCTTTTTTTATTTAAATTTGGAAGGCATAGCACCCAAAATTAAACTGAACGGTACAAAGTTATTTCACTTATAACAAAAAGCATAAATATTAATACCTCCCCTTGTAAATGTTCATACTTTTAATGCTTATTTAATAACACTCTTCATTGATTTTCTATAACAGCAGAAGGTCCCTTCAAATATTATAAAGCACTTCGTTAAACAAAGATTCTTCAATACGTAATAAATAAACATAAAACAAAAGTTAATATTTAATGGAATATTAAAAAAAATAAAAATAACGAATACGGTTCGTTCCGTTGAATCGACGTCGCAACGAGTCGCGACAACTCCGTAGATGAATTGAATCTTTCAATGTTGTAAAATATTTCACAATAATATTAACCTAATAATATCTTGAACAAAATGTTCATCAACTTAATAATCCAATATAATTCCCTACAATCACCTATAACAATACACATAAATATTAAAACCTACGTCGATCGTAGAATTTAATTTGAATTAATTATTATAAAGTCAACATTCGGAATATGAAATTTAATTATTAGTCTATTATTGAAACGAGATGAGAGTAATTAACATATTGCGTCGATAGAAAACGCCACTGCGTGGATATGTATAATGATCATGTCATCAAAATGCAAATCGATTAAAAAACTGCTCTCGATTGTGTATAATTTTAGCAGTGACCTAAAATATAATAAACTTTGAATTTACCAAAAGACAGATAACTGCATTTTATATTTTGTTACATTTAATGTATAATAATATATTAATGTTGAAACAGTTCAATACCAAGGCGTAAAATCATTGAAGAAATAATTGCCAATATTATCTTATCACACAAACGTTCCTTGACATTTTTCTTGTATTTATTAACTATATAGGTGATAGAGCATAAATCTTTTCACAGCTTCTGATGCACTTCTACGGCGTACTCGCCAGGGGAAGTACCACCGCCCTTTATAAAGTCGGCATAAAATAAAGTACGCATGACTTTTGGGGATGCCGCATGGCGATGTCTACGCTTTTTTTTCTACTTCTTTTCCCTTTAAATCCTTAATCCCAACCTCATCCTATCCAACGAACCTTTTATGTCCCAATTTCTCAGGTTGCACAGTATGTACTCTTCCGATGCACAGTATGTCTAAGGGCTACGGGATCGTTTTACCATCAATGAGCAGAAAAAACAATTTCTAATTTCCATGAAATAAAAATATATATTATTTCTAAGACTTACACGAATATTTGACATTTTAAATTAAACAACTTTACGGATTTTTTCGCGGTTTATTTTTAATTTTTATCACCCGACGTTTCGAACCCTTTACAGCGTTCATGGTCAGTCCTACCCGTGACCACCATGAACGCTGTAAATGGTTATAAAAATTTAAAATAAACCGCGAAAAAATCCGTAAAGTTATTTAAATTAAAATAAAAATATATATTTTTGTGGATATACATTACGTATAATCGATGGTAACGACGTACACCAGGTGCAATATCTACTGGCTTATCGTTTTGATCGTCCATTTCCAACTTGGAACCAATCATTTGATTCCTGCTAAGTTCCAGTCTACATCATCACATATTCAAATCGCCCTTTTCCGAAAGAAGACTAATCAGAATACCTCGCTATCCCTGCCTCCCAATCTGCGCTTTGCAAGCGAGTCGGCAACCCGCGCCTATAAATACGCGTGCATTCGTGGTTCAAGCGTGGGACGCCCGGTTAATTGCAACCGTTTGGTTTTCTATTTTCAGGGATAAAAGCCCGATGGGGACCTCTCGACGCGGCGCCATCGCTCTAGGGCTATCGACGCTGAGTATATCATTCAACGTTTATTACCGAGCACATATTAAATGTATATTCGGCTTGCTACATGATATATGAGCATCACCGCCCATGGACACGGGTAACACGACAAGAATACAAGATTATTTTTTTTCTACTAATGATAAAGGGTCAAAATCGGCCCAGAGCGTGTCGGGCGCGTACATAAAAGGGTTCCGTAGCCATCGGATGGTCCGTCCGACCGTTTGACAAAATAAATACGACGACTACGACTAAGGTCATTTTGCGTTGACTCCATACATTTTGTTAGGACGACTGTAAGTATACATAAGTTTGTAGAGTTGTATGAAAATAACTATGTATGTCATCGAGTCGGCTATAGTTCTATTGTATGAAATAATATATGAATGTACTTAGACGTATATAGCGCATTTTGTTTAGAATTATTGTAATAACATTTTAAAAGGTAAGATGAGTGGAGGACGGAGTGCGTCAGGTTAAAACAAATTAAAAATAATTTGGCAATATTTTGGTGTTAGCTGTGTGAACAAATTGCTTCTATGCTTTGGCTTAATATCTGATCTTCAAAAATAACACCGAAAGCACATATGAATGCTAGCTGCTCCATTCGGTTTCACCCACGTAGAATTTCCTTGTTTTTGCAATATTTTTCATTGATCCTTCACTCCTATTCGTCATAGGGTAATATATATGGCCTAAAACGTTACTGGATAAATGAGCTATCCAACTCCAAAAGAATTTTTCAATTTGGAACTGACCTAAAATTAAGGCGTTCAACCAAATAAAGAAACAAACTTTTCAGTTTTATAATATAAGTATAGATTCTGTATCATATGAATATATTTTAACCCACTTCAAAAAAGGAGGAAAGTTCTCAATTCGAATGATTTTTTTAATGTATGTTTGCGCATATTTCCGCCATTTATGAACCGATTTTGAAAATTCTTTTTTTATTGTTCCTCAATGGTCGAATAACATTTTCAGGAAAATTGGTTCGTTAGTTTTTCTTTTAAATCAAAATAACAATCGTTGTTTTATGTTTTTTGCGCTCCGTTATTTATGAACCAATTTCAAAAGATATTCACAAATGATACAGCGTCCTTCTTAGATAGTCACATAAACTTTTCAATAAAATCGGTTTATTAGTTTATTTTTCATACAAAAATAACAAAATTTAGGAATGTTCGCACATATCTCCGCAAGTTATGAACTGATTTGAAAAAAATATTCTTTTATCTGATAGAGTACATTTCCACGGTGATACAAAAATTTTATAAAAATCAGATTAGTAATTTATTTTTAAAATCAAAATAACGGGGAAGATATTTTTAAAGGTACACTTTTGAGGCGTTTGAAGTCAGTCGATTTTTGTTATTTTCTGTGAAACTAAACTTATCGGATTCGAACTACACTACCCAAAAGCGTACGCTTCCATCACACGGGTGACGGAATACAAACATCCAGCACCTCACCCCTTTCGTATTGTTGGTCTCCATTCATAGAATACGTTGCGTGAGCTAGTCGGCGAGTTGTCAGCCCGCCTGTCATTGCAGCGCTGCAAAGCGCTTCAAGCACGCGATTGTATTCAAATGGTTGTCATTTAAACGTCAACAAAGACGATGCATGTTATAATATTAATCGAAAATACCTTCTGTTTGTTGTGCTACGTCATCAATTTATATGGTTAGTTGTGCCAGAATATAAATGTGATTCAAATATAAATATTTTACGTGTATGAATTACATGTAAGTTTTATGTCTTAAAAGCGTTTTTGTCATTAACCGAATTAAAAAAAGAAGAAAGTTCTCAATTAGAATGTTTGTTTTTTTTTTATGTATGTTCGCCCATATCTCCGTCATTTATGAAAAGATTTTTTTTTTCATATGATAGAGCATTTTTCGTAGACAGTCCCATAAAAAGAAAATAGCTTTATTAGTTCTTTTTTTTTAAATAACAAAATTTAGGAATGTTCGCACATATCTCCGCAACTTATGAACTGATTTGAAAGTCCTGCAAATTTTTTTATAAAAATCGGATAAGTAGGTTATTTTTAAAATCAAAATATCGGAGAAGATATGTTTTGAAACCTTTAAGGCGTTTGAAGTCGGTTTTTGTAATTTTCTGCAAAAATATACTTGTTACTATAACCGATACCATTTTCCTATTGAAATTCCAAAGAATAATTCGCATTCGCATAAAACCTTTAAATAAATTTAAATTGTAAGCAGATCAAAAATAATGACAACATAATATTATTCCCTAACTAAACAAAAGGCACAAGTTGATAGCATAAAGACCTTGTTTTAAATTTAATAAATCTTTAAGCATTTTCACGCCTTAAATTATCACAATCATAACGAATACTCGATAACGAAGAAAAAGATATATCATGAATCAGTCAGTGTTCATTAGTTTCAGGTGAAAATATGAACAATGAGGAATTTAAGACCAAGGCTGTGTTTGATCAATTGTTACGAACAAACACATTGGGCAGATGTGAATGTGCGTCACGACATTGTCTGGCGTTTGATTATTTCCCTTTGTTGCGAAATTATCAATTCTGATAATGCTTTAAGAGATAACATATAATTTTACCTACATGTTATATTTAACTGAAATCATTAGTCGGAGATATTTATATTTTCATGAGAATAGGTCGCTTTTTCAATCAAAATAAAAAAAATTATTCACGAACGTTTACTTCTAAGGCAGTTTCGTATTTTTTTTTTGTGAAAATAGTGATAACATCTTTTCACAGCTTTTGCTGCACTTTTACGGCATCACTCGCCCGGGGAAGTACCATCGCCCTTTTTTAAAGTCTGCTTGACTTTTAGGGTTGCCGAATGGCCATATCTATCCTTTTCTTTTCCCACGCCTTTCCCCTCTAAATCCTTAATCTCGACACGATCTTGTGCAATAAACTTATTCTATCCAATTTCTCAGGTTGACAACGCACTCGCGACTCTTCGGATGTTGCGTGTGTCTATGGGCAACGGAATCACTTACCATCAGATGAACAGTCTGCTAGTTTGTCTTCCTTTCCACAAAAATATAAAAAAATTATAAAAAAAACATATCCGCACGAATCCGTCACACTTGTAACGCGTTATGCAATAATCACGCGAATATTTTCGAAATGGTAACTTTCCGAAATTTCCATTTGCAGCCACTATGACGAAACGTGTACATTTTTAATTTTCGGGTCGACGACACGGAAACAGCGCTCTAGCAATATCGAACGGAGGCAACGGACTAGACTAGCGAATCGCCCGTAACCGTTCACGACGCCTCACTTGGAATTCGTAAATAATGCGGTTGTCGGGGGATTTCATTGTGGACGGGCAACCCAATGCTCTTAACGATGGACGTTAATATTTTAATGCCAGGCATTGCCATAAGGAATTTCCTGAAAATATACGAAGTGAAAACTGGTTTAATATATTTTATTTTCCAAATTCAATTTCTACTTTCCGCTGCAATATAACTCTGAAAATTATTACAAGTGAAAATTGGGAAACAAACTTCAAACGCCTTATAAATGAACATTTTCCCGTTAATATAACTTTTTTATATATGGGACTACCTTGTAACTATAACCTTTTAAAGAAATAAAAGATTTTGAAAAACAGTTCACAACTAGCGAACAAATTAGCAAGCTTGCATACGAAAAATATACAATCGAAGAGAGCGAATAGAGAGAATTCTCCTTAATAGAAGTAATTTAAAACAACGATCATGAAAGTACTTAAATTAATCATCTTAAAAGCCCGACTACAAATATAATAAAGACATTACCTTCCTCTTGGCATCTAGAGCCCCACGAAATAACAAAAACATGCTTATGACGGCGACGACATTATCCTCCTCAGACAGGCACAAAACGGAGTTTGATGTCCTCAAATCGAATCAGCGAATCTCCTAACAAAAGAGCTGACGAGACGCATCTTCCCCGTCACCTAAACATATAAACTGCTCAAACATTTGCCCTCGTGTCGGTCGTCAGCCGCGTGCTTGGGTCGGTGCAATGACCTCACAGCACTAATCAAATTAACAGCCACACTGACTCATTGATGCTGATAACGAATGCTGATGCAAAATTTCAATGATACAATAATTATTTTTAGTTAAGTCACTGACTGAATTTCACTGTAGCATTCGATTCAAAAGTTTTGATTTAATTGAGGAAAGATAAAAGACTTGAAAAAAAAAAAGAGTCCGTCAAATGGTGCAAATAACATTTTTGTTATATTTGCACTACACAAATATTATCATAGTATTTATGCGATTACTAACTGTTACATGCGCTTTCCTCTGCGTTGACATAATAAGAAATATTCCTAAAATTAAATATACCTATTTCCAGCTAAATCCAGCTATCCAGACTATCTTTTCATTCGTATTGGCCTATTTGCGTATGTAACATCCAAACACACACACATTTACATTTATCAATATATTAGTATATATACTATAAGAAAGCATGTCGACGTCACCTGTCGCAGAATGCGTTTGCTCAACCTCTTTGTGCCAACGCGACAAACAATATTAAAATATAAACAAAACAACATGTCAGTGTTGTTTTTCACCGATCAATCATATTGGAGGGGAGGAACCACCAAAACATGATAATTCAAAACAAACAATAATTTGTAATATATACAAATACATGTTTAAGAGGTTCTCGGATTATGAAGCATATAGAATAAACTTACTGAATAAAGATCTTGAAATGATGCTTAGCAATGTCAACTAATGTTAAGTGATAACCAGCTCTGAAAATCTGTCAACACTGTTCAAAAATTATGAAACCATACCACTATCGGTTCCTGATTTTGGTACACATGTGACACTGAAGTTTGTTCTAAAAGAAAAAAGAGAAGATTTTCCCAATCTGTCGACATAAAAATTATCCTTTCATAAAGTCCTTCTCTTTATAATAACAAAAAACATAAGAAATGAATACAATACCTCTTCTTCTTTGTAGATCGTTTGAATATAGACATCTATGGAACCATTATACATCTCAGCAGATTTTTTTTATAGATAGGGAGGCATTTAGTGATCACCGCCAGCCATGGACTCCCCCGCAACTCCAGAAGAGTTACAAGAACGTTGTCTGCCTTTGAGATAGGAATATAGACCTTAATTGAATATAGCTTTGCCCTCTGACAACAACAAGCTATATATAAACGATTTTAATTCCCAAAAAACCGGATATTCGACCTCGTGCATTCCGACGCATTACGCGGCGCGGAGGTCGGCGGCATAGTGACAGCATCTGGCGTCGACTGGACCAGTTTCTGGCCCAAAGTGGAAGTGGGCCACGTAAACACACGTGCGCCGGGGGGAGCCGGCGCATTCCCGCGTTTTCTGGGAATCGGGATGAAATAGAACAAGATGGGCTGTTTATTTGAATATTTCATTATGCTGCCTTATACGATTTTCGCGACATGACGTGGCGATAATAACAAGATTCAGATAAATAAATAAACTTAATACCGACGCTATTTTGCGCAATCAAATGGCCCTATTTTCGAAAAAATTGCACAAAGTGTAAAATATGGAATGGCGTAAGCTTACAATTGCTTAAAATTAAAGAAATATTAGACAGAATGCTAAAACAAAAACAATAGAATTCTGATCATATCGGTATCATCTCAATCTAAATAAAGTGGAAAAAAAAATATACATACTGAAGTAATTCTTTAAGCGAATTTTAATATACATCCTAGATGGGAAATAACTCAGTCAACACGACAGGAATGCGAAAGCAACGTGTTGCAGTTGAAAACGACCGCCCGCCCTACGGCGAACGTAAACAGACTATTTCGGTCCACTACCGCGATCGTAGGGCGGCATTCGCACCGCCCAACTACTATTCGATTACGCGAATGATTTTTGGTTGATGAAATCTATACTAATGTTATAAATGGAATACTTTGTATGTTTCGACGATTGTTAGTGAATGACTCAAAAACTGATAAATGGATTTGGACGAAATTTGACACTTAGATTATTAGCTACATTTTAAATAACTAATCTGTACTAATATTACGAAGATGAGGCGAGTCATTGTTTGGTTAAATGCGCTAAACACCTATACAAGCGATTAAAATAGTTGGGTAGGACATTACCGAGGGAGGTTTAAGGTTATATAAACATATAATTTATTTGTTTTTTTTTTTATTTTCATAAAATTAATGTTGTGACTGGCGACACAAGGGCTGTTTCTTTCCTCGCCCAAAGGTTAAGTATAACCATTCAGCGAGGAAATGCAGCCAGCGTTCTTGGCACCAT
>JAOCPS010744587.1:0-10413 GCA_025505425.1 Graphium colonna | reverse complement strand
AATGAATGCGGCAAAGGTGTGTGTTTAAGAAAATCTCTTTCAATAATGCCTTGTTTCATAATAAGACGAGTTAGTTTGTTTTATAAGCATTCTCTTATAATAGTTATTCCAGTGTTTCAATCTCATTACTATTATTGCTTGGAGCAATACTGGAGCAAAATATTTTGATATAATAAAAGCCTTTTTAAAAATTTCCTACTGTTGCGCTAAAACCTTCTCCAGAGTGAGGGTATAGTACAAAGTACACCACGCGATCCCAGTGCGGATTAGCGAACGTAAGATATCTAATAAATATTATTTCTTAGATACGCTGGATTCCACACGATATGTTTATTATTTTACCGCTGAGCATGCGGTGAATCGGTACTTACAATTGCAATTAGAAAATTAACAAATTAATTGATATCAGCACCGGGGATGAAACTCAGATTCACCTCGAGTAAACGGAATTGAAGTCTAACGCCCGTATACTGAGCTGCTACGGCTCTTACTATACTATTGGTAATATTATCCAATATTAGTATTGTACTTGTTGTGATATTGACAATTCATTTAAATTTTACGTACGTCCTGTAAAAAAAGCTCATAAATTTCAGCTGTTACCAAGCTATTAAAATGTTTAATATACAAACGCCTGTAACCTGGAAAAATGGTTATTGTAAAAATAAATTCAAAGTGAAAACAAAAAATTGCTTTTGTTTTCTGCATCGCGTTCCTCAACACGAATGCTAGATCCTTTGCTTATTTCTTGTCGCCCAATTACTGTTCTTGTATAAAAGCGTGAAAATTTCTTTCTCTCACAAACTTGACCACCTATTAGCGCAGTTGCTAAGCTATTAGCTTCATCGTAGTGGGTCGTGAAATCTGGTTAGAACAATTATTTGTGAAGCCTGGTCTATTATTGTTTCGTATCTTGGTGTCTGTGTATGTGAATTTTATGCATGTATGCCCTTATTTTTTCTTTACGTGCTTTGTCTTCATATGTTTGTTTTATTCATATGCCCTTGCAACTCAAGCCAAGCTTATAGAAATTATGCTTTTCGCTAGAAATACAGTACGCTAGCCAGTATCATCGCAGTGAACAGGATACAGGCAACAACCTCACCGACAGCTGAAGTAGCGTTGGCGCTTACAAACACAGCGGTCTCACCCAACTCCTGGCCGGCTATCATGAAAATTTACGTACTTTTTTTGAGGAAACAATCTAGATATATCAAAAAACTTACCCTAATATAAATAAAAAGTTAAAATACAAATATTTTTGTAATAAATCTATATTTAGACCCAATATTCAATATTGTTTGGTAGACCGTAGTATTTTCAATCTATTAATGGCTGGTTTATTCGTAATTATTATATAATTATTCCACTTCTAAGATCAGAAATTTTCTTATTAAATAGATTGATTTAATTTCCCACTTTTTACCGTCGTTGACGTTTTGACAAATTGAAATTAAGGTGATTAAAGTTAAATGACAAGTTTTACTTCAATTCAAAGATTATGACCTGAACTTTTACCGACATCGTTGACTTCTCCAAGTATTTATAACGCACGTTATTCCCAAACCCGGAAGGACTACGCTTACTCTCTCTTCCGCGCTCGAAGTTGTCTAACATCTTTTGCATTTTAGCTTTACATACACATATGTGCGCTAAACACTCGGTACAGGTTCACTGTTTGTGGATTTTTTAACGGTGGCCTTCCGTTACCTCATACGTAGTGATCGGAAGAAGATCATTGACAACCAAGTAGATTTTACTTGCATAAACCTTATGAGTCGTTGATTATGATGACTTGATTTCATTGCTTTTGACTGAAATATCTGAGGAATCAATAAGGCGGGCATCGAAAGATCCCAGTGTTATGAGGTTAACTACGTATTCCGTGACTAATTCGGTAGTCCCTACAAACAGGATCCATGTCACGTTAACCTTTTTGTTCAAAGATTCAACTTCTACGTCTTCTGATGGGCTTGGAGTCAGGTTTAAAAAGAGACATAAAATATTTTCGGAATTCAAATTATTAATCTCATTTTCTCATCAGCAACAAACTGATGCTATAAATGGTCTATTATTGTTATGATGATATATTTTATAATGTTACTGAAACGTTTTTACACAGTACACAGATAAAATCCTAATTACTTTTTTTATTTTTATTATTTCTTAAATAGTTGATTAAGCGGTTGCATAATCAAAAATTTAAGAAATCTTATAAAGAAAATTTCAGGAATTCTTCCTGAAAATTACTGCTGTAATGTATATTCAACATCTGTTATAAAAACAAATGCGTAGTTATAAATTGTATCTATTTAATATAGAAAACTAACTTGAAGTAAAAAATATTTTTCATTTAACAATAGCAGGGACGGCCAGCTAACACATTTCCAGATCCTGACCATTTTCTTAAATAATAGTTTGTTTACTGCAAAACCCTATGAAGGTACTGTACTGACATTAGATTTAAACCTGTTGGCAAGAAGAACGCAAGGGAAGAAAGTACGTTGGCGCAGTAGGTATTAGGTGAATTCTGAGTCTCAGAGTACCTCGTAAGATTATTGCAAGAGAGTAAATGAAACCGTCAACAATACAAAAAATTAACGCTAATATATACTCTTTTTCAAACGCCTACAAAGTAATAAAACGAAACATTACTCTTAATTTTAATTCTGTTACATTATAAAAATGTTTATATCATATAGATACTTTTGAAATAAGCAAATGAAATATTTACAGTAAATAAAAAATTCGGCAAAATATTATCAATATATGAATCGAAATAAAATGTGTTTATAAAAATCACACAATTACTTTATATGTGGAAAAATCGAAAAGAGGGTACTTGGTTTAGTTCGCACGTGTAAAGATCAGCATTGGACAGCTTCACACAATTAAACGCGAAGGCTTACACGCGTCCGCCCTTTTTTTATAGGCTGTGTCTTTTATAGAGTCATTCGTTGTAAGTGTAGAAAATATAGTAAGTAAACAATTTTGTTGATTTGTAATGGTAAAGATTACAAATTATAAAAAAATAATAAATGATAATATTTGTATTCAATGTTTTCTATCTTGTTGTTCTTGTTCGTACTATAAATTCATTTAATAAAAGACAACAAAAGAGTTATATTTTATAACTTTATAGTTAAATAAAAATACTATGAAGGTACATGTAGACATTACTAAATTGAGAAATTCCTCTCTATTTCTCTCTTTAAACCTCAGCATGAACATGAGATAAAATTATACTGTTTTTTTTAATATTCTCAACTGAAAGAATCTAAAGTTACAATAAATTAAAGCCAAAGGAAATACCAGCAGAAATTCCGGAAAAATATTTGTTTTAAATTTCTGCCTTTGTAAGGTTTTTCTTTATAAATACAAACGAAATAGACTTTAAATCGTTGCAATTCAGACTGTGTGATTATAAGAAACCGTCATGTTTTTAAAGGTCAATAAAAATTATTTTGCTTTAAGCGAAATCTTAGTAGAGTGTCGAGTTTATTGCCAAAGCTTTAAATTTATGAGATATAAAATTTAAAGACAGCGCCATAACGAATTAATGTATGTAGTGAGTGAAATAACTGTTAAGAGACAATCTCCCATGCCTATATAATATTTTAAATTAAAACAAAAAAACAGTACAGTTCTATATTTCTTAAATTATCAGTAATTTATAACTTATTCGTTTTGTGTGACAAGGAAAAAGTTAATATTTAATTTCGATGTTCCTTGCAGTAAAATCTTTCATGATCACACAAGCACACATTTAGAATATCGCTGTAAGAAAAAAATTCCGAACCGGAAAAGAGGAAGTATCGATGGGTCACCTAATTTCCTTTTTTCTTTTTTAAAAAGATCAAATTAATTCCAACGCTAGAAAAACTATACTCTACAGGAGAGTAGGTTAACTAATAAAGTACTGACAATCACCATGAGATTCACACCCTGGCCTTCTCGTCTACGATCCTACTTACACTATCGGCAATTATTAATTGGACATCCCTTGCTGTCATCCATAAAACGGTATTTCCTCAAACTCCCAGCACGACATACGTCAGCAGCGCCTTTACCACTTTCACGGTAATTCCTTCTGCTGGTGCCCGCATCCTGACCTCCAGGGGTTTATACTCTTTCTGGCTGCCCGTTACCACTGTCGCTCCTTTCGCTGGCTGCTCTTTTGCATTGAAGGTAATAATTATTAACAAATAAGTAGGAAATTAAAAAAGATTGAGAATTCATTCTGTCATAACAACAGAAAGAAAAAGTGATTTTCTAAAAAGAATTACTAATGTGGAAAAATTTTAATTAATAATTAATACCACGTGAAATAATATGCAACGTTAAATGCGTGTCGATTCATAGATTTAATAAAGGTAGAAACACATTATTCGAGTGTGAGGTGTAATAGATCTATTTATTGCAGCTGGCCGATGTCATCATGGCATACGCGTACTCCTTGAGATTACAAAATGATAACATATTTTTTTTGTTTTCTAATATCATTATACACACAAAACTATTAACAATCATTATTAATCATAACATGCAACGATTTTACGTTAAATTATTCAAATTTGCAACTAACAAAAACGTAGAAAGACCCTTGATTTTGTCAATAGACTCCGCCCCGTAAATATTTTTTTTTAGTTTCGCCGCGTACGTGACAAGCGGCCTGTGGGCACACATACATACCTCGTACGCTTGTGGTAGTGAAACCGATTCGCGTGGTTATTCTAAGTAATCTCTCTGAACGTTATTTACTCGTGCGCTACTACTACAAAATCCTAAGCAAGCAGTACTTTTAGTTCTTATTTTTAATCTATATAGTGAACTGAAAAGTCAATATATGTATTATAGTGAACAAAATTCAGATAAGATATGTAGTATGAAGCACAAAAACACTTTATATACACTTTTCATTATTGCAACTTATCATGAACTCTGTGGAAACTTTTGACAGAAGGTGCTGTCTTAGTTCGCACATGTGATGACAAGCGTCGAAGGTCTTCACCAAACTGATAACTAGGGCCCACACGTCTCCGCCCTTCTTTATAATAGAGCTTTCCAAAGGTTATTTAGCTGTAACTTAACATAAGCGTAATAAATGTAATAAGGTAAATAGACATCTAAATGAAAAAAAGTTTGTGCGCAATAGTAAAACCACGAACATATATTGTATACAGTATTAATAACTTTTATAGCGAATCTCGTTCTTCTAATTTGTACTATAAACTATTTGAACAAAATATTATTTTTCATACAGTTTTATTTAACTAAAAAGTAAGTTAAACAAAACAGTATGAAGGAATAAAGAGGCATAACTGAAAAGCGAAATTCGTTTAACTTATTCCTTCTCGTATTTTTTTTATGCTAAAAATGAGATATAAATAAAACTGTTTTTTTTAATATTTCCTACAGAAGAGTTCACAATTAAAACAAGAGCAAACGATACCAGCAGAAATATCGCAAATACTTTTGTAAAGTTGCTTTCTATTGTAAAGTTTTTTTTTCAATACAAATTAAAGAGACATTAAATCTTTGCAATCCTGCAGTAATCAGAGGAATTGCGTGATTATATAACACCTACACATCTAGTCGTATTTCGGCCAAGGCTTAATCTTAGTACACTGCTAAGTATATTTTCGAAGCTAGGTTACAAAAAATACAATTACAAGATAGCGCCACAACGAGCATACGTGCAATGTGGGCGAATAGACTATTTAGACATAATCGCCTATAAAACATTTACGATCTAGTTAAATAATGATGGGCCTGTAATTCGGAATTCGTTGCATTTACAACTTTATAACACGTTTTGTGCTTTTGTAACAAAAACTATTAGTAATACTTTATTTTTCTGATTTCTATGTTGTTAGTAGTAAAAGTTCTGATTGATTTTGAATTTTACATTTAGACTTTTACCGTAAGTCAACGATATCCATCTATTTCTCTGTTCTTTTTTAATGAATAAAATTGAATCAATTTTAAGGAAAATTGTCGTCCATAATGAACTGTGATAACCCATATAATACTTACATCATCATGCAATACTCTAACTCTCTCATCTCCGTCGTAACACTTACTTAACCAGACATAAAAAATTGGAAGTCTCTTGCTTTCTTCAACAAAATGGGTTTTCCTCTATCTCCCAGCACAAGACAAGTCAGCAGCGTGTCTTCGCCACTTTTCAAGGCAAATACTGCTGCTGGTGCCCTTCTTCAGGCCTCCTTGCGTTCATCTACCTCTAGGATGCTCGTCGCCACTGTCGCTTCTTCCGCCGAATGCCATTTCGCATCTACATAAATATAGCCATAGGCTTACTTTATATGCCTCAGGTTGCAGGCTTACTTTGCATGCCTTAGGTTACAGGTAGGCGGGCGCATTAGGTGACTAAGGCTAGTCGTGGCGCTGAGTAAATTCAAAGTTTTATGTTTTTATGGACTCCGGAAAGGGCCACCGGCGGATGCGCACATAACTGTCTGGCGTCCGTGTCGACGTCAAGCCGACAATGAAATATTTCAGCTTAGTCCTAGATCGCCAATGGGGTTTTAGTCCCCACTTTGAGAGCCAGGTACCGAAAATGGTGAGAGCAATAGCAGCTCTCGGTAGGCTACTTCCAAACGTTGGAGGTCCATCCATCTCCTGTCGCCGCCTACTTACCGGAGTCATTAAGTCTATGGCCCTGTACGGCGCCCTGGTTTGGACCGACACCCTTAATCGGCAAACTGCGGCTCTCCTCCGCAAGCCGCTTGTAGGCATGAAATTGAAAAAAGAGTGAAGTTTTTATAACTTATTAATTCATTGTAAACTTTATGCACAAATTAGGTACACAGGCGGACTTATTGCCAAAGTTGGTACAGAGAACTGTTGTTAGGTGCACAGAAAGAAATCATAAATTAAAATTAAAACCATGTTCAATACAGCTATAGAAATATAAAAGTACAGCAAACAATTAAAATAAAACAAACAATATGGAACATAAATTTATATATACCTTAACTTACTTAGAAACACGTTATTGCTAAGTAAGCTAAGTAATAATTTTATTTATTTCGGTCGATATCCATTACGGCAAAGCACAGTTGTGAAAAATTTTACACTTTGTTATATATCAGTATCATTGATAAGCTCACTGTTAGACTTTTAATCGATTTGAAAAATTGTATTCTTTATTTTATGAACGGGCTTTTTTGTTATTTCGGCCCTAATATTACATAACTTCTACTGTGTGTACATATTTATATTTTTTCAAATAACAAGAAATAGATATAAATCATTGTAGTAGCTTTTTTACGAAACTAAAAAGCGTTTCACGAAAGTTTGTCTGCCGTATAAAAATCGCCTTTTCGCTTTCTGTGAAAATAATTATACACTTGTATGCGCCTGAGCAAAGAATTGAGGTACTAATGCGAAAATTTAATGAAACTGTTTATTTTTCTTTTGTAATTCTCAAACTGCTTGATCAACAACAAAAACAGAAAATTTTGCCACACTTAGAATCAGTACAAAAGCTTATAAATGTGGAAGCACGGGAACGATTCTATTAACACTATTCAGAAATAACAACACAATACGTCATAACACTACGTGATTGCAGAATATTACTATTGTTAATAAATATACATCTTATGGTAGAAAAATATTGGTATATACCGAACTAGGTACCTTTAGCGTATTATGATGATTATCTGTATTATTTTTTGGTAATATTGTTTGTGTACCCTATACCTTAATGTGAAATGAAGTTAACTTTCTAACCAACTTGAGTTAAACTAGCCTCAGATAAATCTATGTATTTATAATAAAAATACGGCTTCAACTATTTACAGTTAAGAAGTAAGAAATTTTCACGAAGCTAAAGGCAGCCATAAAGGAATTAGTCAAAAATTTCGACTTCGAAAGGGCACTGTAGACTATTGTTCTTTTAGGTAAGGCTTATTGGTTATAGGAATATTTAATAGAAGTTGATCGAAATATAAGAGAAATAACTGATTGATTACTTTCTCCTTTTAAAATTAAAAAAAAAACACGCGTTTATTACATCATAAAAATACTTTTGTTTTGCCTACCAACGATAGTGTCAAATTTCGCTTCTTGTCTGAATAAGAATAATGAGTAGGTGGAAATGTGAAAAGTGCAATAAAAATGTTTCAAATCTATAATCTGTGTTTCTTCTATATTGTGTTAAATTTCCTTGATATATGTTATGTTTGAAAATAAAATAATTATTGACTGATAAAAAAGTTATAATCCTAATGTAAAATAGTTATAAGTTTGATTAATTTATAGATAACATCGCGTTATAAAATAACTAATATGTCTCATGTATCCAACTTATTACTGTGTTCACGGTTATGGCCCGTAATTTATATTATTAGCGTTAGTATAAGAAAATCACGTGTATCAAGTTACGTCAGTTTCAATAATGCATTTTTTTTATAAATGTTTGTAGTAAACGTTAGGAAGATATAGGATAAGGTGTTAAAGGTAGAAAATAAATAAATGTATGTATTTGTGAGGTAACTTCATTACTGGTGCTTCTTTAGTCGGATGGAAACAGCAAATGGTTATAGTACACGACAGTTAACCTTTGCATTGAGCAAGATTCCATTTGGTGTCAACTAATATTAATTCAGACACTGGTAAATGCACAAACTGGTAGAAGATAAACTTGATTGTAGCAGGGCATCCTCAATAATTATTCATTAGTTGTTCAGAGGAGTTCAGATCAGCATGAATTTTAGTTTAACTATTATTTTTGATGTTTTCTTTTATTCTGTGTCCCTAACACCACAACATAGCTATTTAACGTTATTCATGGTCGTTTTGCTTATATGGCTTAAATACCCGCTTACTTCCTTTTGATTCTAAGTTGCGATTTCTCCTTGGTTTCTGGATGGGCATTAATGATGGCCTGAATAAAAAAATAAAACCCTCCAGACCAAATTACTGCCACGGCAGCAAATGTGAGATCAATGAACTACGCAGGAGATATGACACGGCATAAGTGTACGCGCAACTACAGGTGAACTCTCTGTTGCATAATTTTCAAAGAACGACGGTAAGGGGAGAAAGTCAGGCGCAGAATAGACTATTTATATGCCCATCCGATGCATAGATCATCTTTATTTTTAGATAATCAGGTGGACAGCCCGCATTGCCGTTACAAAATCAAGACACAACAATTAAAAAAAAACAACCATGCAGATTGGAAATCACGAAATTCAGTTTACAAAGTACCGTAGCCTAGTTTTATGTCCCTTGCTCAGATCACTAGGTTACAATGGTGGTTATGAAAGCCTAATTCCTGTCAAAGAGAGGATGCTAAATTGAGCAACACACGTCTGAAATTCAAGCCAGCTCTATATATAATTACTAACCACTGAATCCCTAAAGACACGATAGGAAGAACCCGTGTACCCTAATAGAAACCATCAAATAGGTAAAATCTCGTCTCTACCAAAAACACATATTTTTAATTTTTCTTTGATAGGTATTGCTTTAAAAACGATATTGCAAATGGAAATTTCGGTTTTCAAAACTGCAATGGCGATGATTTTTTTTAAATTGCGGCACTTTTTATAAATTACAGTAAACCAGTAAAATAAAGTAACAGCCTGTTTTTAAATATCCCACTGTTGGGCAAAAGTCTCTTCTAGACAGACGGTATAGGGCATAAGGCCACCACGCGCCCCAAAGGCGGATTGGCGGAATTCACATATCTCAGAAATATTGTATCTTAGATATGCAGGTTTTCTCCCGATGTTTTCCTTCACCGCAGAGCATGTGGTAAGTTAGCACTTAAAATTGCCATTAGAAAATTCAAAATCTCATTGGTTCCGGCACTGGGGATAAAACCCAGGTTCGCCTCAAATATACAGAATTGAAGGTGAGCTCCCGGACACTAAGCTGTATTAGGTAAATAACTACGAGAATTATGTCCGTTTATATATGTACTTGGATTTCTTCCGAATGAATTACGTCTTAATAGTCGAATCATTGAAATCATCCATTATAGTTTAATGAGGAAGACTATATTTTCTTACGTATAAATAGACAGTTTTTTAATTAAATAATAATGTGTACAAATATCCAATTTATAATTTAACTTTGCGATAGTGAAACTAATGATAGTGTATGCATCACATCTAGAAACAAGATTATTGGAATCTAAATGTGTCAGAAATATTAAGAACATGGCATGATATGAAAGAATTTTTCAATTACAACAGTATAACCAAAACTGTTACTTATCTTTAAGGAGAGATGGTCTAAAATACAATACTTTAGAGGGTGTAATTAGATTGGAAAGCTAAACACTATATGCACAGATCATGAAATTTATACTTTTTATTACAATAATAAAATTCGTGTTGTATGAAATAGATGTCATCTTAAATCTCTAGGACGCTA